>VWYN01010461.1:222224-241931 GCA_013400075.1 Hippolais icterina | reverse complement strand
TGTGGCTGAGGGGACAGCCTGGGGACACAGAGGTGTCTGTGGCTGAGGGGACAGCCTGTGGGGACACAGAGGTGTCTGTGGCTGAGGGGACAGAGGTTCCTGTGGCTGAGGGGACAGCCTGGGGACACAGAGGTGTCTGGGACTGAGGGGACAGCCTGTGGGGACAGAGGTGTCCGGGGGTCACTGACAGCCAGCCCAGCTGTGTCCCCCTGCCCTGCAGTGCTGCATTGTGCTCTCTGCTCTGGCGCTGCTGCACTCCTGCACTCTCCATCCCATCCCTCCGTGGTGCTCAGCAGATGTTGTTTGCCATCGCTGCCAGTTCAGCTCACTGCTGGCCCCTGCAGCAGCACTGAGGCCCCTCAGAGCCCCATGTCCCTGTGAGCAGCTCCTGCAGCCCTGATTCTCCCTGGTTACGCTGCATTAAAGGCTTTTTCTGAGTGCTTTCCAGGGTCACAGCTCAGCCCAGAGCTGAGGAGGATCTGCCTGCAGGGAGGGAATGGCCCAGGTGTGTGCCCTGCCCTGGGGCTGCTGCCCTGCCACCCTGCAGGCTGCTGGCAGGGCCCAGGGAGCCACCCTCACTTCAGATGTTATCAGATCCCAGCAGCAAGGCTTTATTTGTCAGCTGATTTTCAGCATGCCAAACATGCATGGATATTGTCAAGATGCAAATTGAATAATCTCCCTGATAATGGTGCTCAGATGGTGTTTCACCAGAGCCATCTGGAGACATTTTTTTGTTCAGAGTCACTTTTTTGCTGAAGCCACTTACTTCAAGACAAACTGGCTTCTGTTCTGGTGGGGGACGCCTTTTGATTTAAATATCAAACCTTTCTTATAAACTCAGAGCATTCCAGCAAGCCCCTGGAATTCCTCAGTGCCTCTGCTGAGCCCCTTCCAGTTTTAAATCAGGAGCTTGGCTGTCCTGATGGAGCCAGGCTGGAAATCTGCTCAAACACAGAGCAGCTCAACTCTGTGTCTGCAGTTTTCCCTGGGACTGTTCTAACTCCCTTTCTGCATCCTTTCAGTTCTTTTTTTTTTTCACCTTTAAAGAAAAGATAGAAACGGAAAGATAAAAATGGGAAATACATGTGTGCCAAACAAACTTGGAAAATAACCTCTGAGTGTACAAGAGGAGCAGAAGGATAATTGCACATGGTGTTCCTGCAGAGAACATGGGGGAGGCAGGATGTGTCGTGATGCATGAAAGGTTAACATGAAATTCTAATTTATTATAATATGGGATTATTTCTCTGCCCTCTGCAAACAAATGGCTCTGGACACACAGTGAATTGATGACAAACTGGGGAATAAAACCAGCGATTGTAACTCCCAATATTCTGCTCTAACCAGTGGAGAAATTTAACTAGAGGGTAGTTGTAGATCTCTGTGGACGTGTGCAATAAACATGATGTGCTTTTTACCTCTCTGGTAAATCCTGCTGGTGAAATGCAGAACTCCTGGTCTGGAGTGCTGTGAACAGGATGTGCTGCTGCCATCACAGAGATAATGCAGCTTATGTGGAAAATGTTTATTAGCTGGCAGGTGCATTATTGAAAGGAAGCTAAACCTCTTTCCCCAGAATACTTTTAAAATGCGAATTTAATGTGAAATATCAAAGCAAATCCCCCTGCTCATTTTCTGTCTCTCCAAATGACCAAACTTGGAAAGCAGCGTCAGCCTCCAGGGAGAAGATCAGTGTTTGTGCGTGGGGCCTCTCACAGACCTTGCTGCTGGTCCTTTACAACCTGCCAGGACCTGGGCAGTGTCCAGGGCTGCTTTGGCTCTGCCAGGAGGGCACGGGCTGGGAGCTGGGCAGGCACAGGGGCAGCTCTGCAGCCTCCTCTCCCAGGGGTGAGTTTGTCCCAGAGCAGCCCCACTTTATTCCCCCTCCATGCCTTTATTATCCACTCTCCATCCTGCTCCAGCTGCCTAGAGAGAGCTCCTGATCCAGGGCAGGGCTCTGAGAGCCTTCTGGAAGTGCTTAACCCTTTTTGGGAGTGCTTAACCCTTTTTGGGAGTGCTTTACCCTTTTTGGGAGTGCTTTACCCTTTTTGGGAGTGCTTAACCCTTTTTGGGAGTGCTTAACCCTTTTTGGGAGTGCTTTACCCTTTTTTGGGGGGGCTTTACCTTTTTTTGGGAGTGCTTTACCTTTTTTGGGAGTGCTTTACCTTTTTTGGGAGTGCTTTACCCTTTTTGGGAGTGCTTTACCCTTTTTTGGGAGTGCTGTACCCTTTTTGGGAGTGCTTTACCCTTTTTGGGAGTGCTGTACCCTTTTTGGGAGTGCTTTACCCTTTTTTGGGAGTGCTTTACCCTTTTTGGGAGTGCTTTACCCTCTTTGGAAGTGCTTTACCCTCTTTGGAAGTTCTTTACCCTTTTTGGAAGTGCTTTACCCTTTTTGGGAGTGCTTACCCTTGGAGGATGAGGAAGGGGAGCGCCCTGAGCATTCCAGCCTGCTCCAGGGGTGCCTCTCCTGAGGGCTGCAGAGCTCCCCAGGGGCAGATCTCATCCCTCCAGCTCTGCATCTCTGTGCCCAGGCTGCCCAGCAGGGTCACTGCAGGAAAACAAGGGTTCTCTAGCTGTGCTGCTGGCTGCAGCACTTTCAATTCCATTTTAAACAGAACTGGCAAACCTTCAGCAGTGTGCAATAAGCCTCTGAGCAGCCTGTTTATAACAGGGAGCACTGTTCAGGAGATGGCAGTGAGGAGAGGTGAGAGATCTTAGAGCCTGGCAGTCTGAGAAAGAGAAATCTCTGTGTTTGTGTTGATTGCGCTGACTGGGTTTGGATAAAAGGCCCAGCCCTGGCTGCCTGGCCCATTCCTGATTCACTCAGGGGCAGCAGACTGGGCTGACAGAGCTGCAGCAGCTGTGCAGCACCAGCAGCCCAACAAACCCTCCAGGAAATGAGAAGCAACTTCTTACAGTCAGTCTTGATGCTCTTCTGAAGGATAATGACTTCATCAGCAAGCTGTATTAAAAAAATTATTAGCAATCTGGGGTAGAACAAGCTAATAAATCCTCAGGTCTCTTTTCTTTCTCATTTTCTGTAATAAGTCTTTGTGTGTTTTACTCTCTCAGGTGTGAAAATAAAAGGAAGAAACTTGTGTCTGCTTGGAATTTGCATTGCACACGTGCTAAAAGCACCACAGCTTTGCTTTTTATTTGGAGCTTTTGTTAAACTGAAGTTTTATTTAGCTTCCTAAATAGAAAGCTGACTTCAACAGTGTGGACAGTGGAATTTTGGAAGATGTAACTGTAACAGGACTGTAGAAGCTTTGCAAATTAGAGATTGTCAGGATTGCATTTCGAGCTATTGTTTGTTGGGCTGATGAAATTTGGGCTGCTCAGGACTGTGCTGGCTGAGGGAGAATTAATGAGTGTTTGTAGAGCACCATCTGAGCCACTGGAGCTGCATTTCCTTCCCTTGCCACCGTGGGAAGAGCCCACATGGATTCTTGTTCAAGCAGCTTTGTATTTATGATGTTTTGGACATTTATGAGAGCAGGGATGCCTGTGGCTTCTACCCAGATTGCAGTGGCACTTAATTAAAGTAGCTGTTACTCAAGCTGGAATTCTAATGCCATTTTCTGCTCTTTCTTTCAGAGGGAAGTGCAACATCTCCCATTTCTCTGACATATTTGCTGCTAGAGAGTTCAAGGCACGAGTGGATTCATTTTTCTACATCCTGGGCTATAATCCAGAGACAAGGTAAGTGAAAATGGCTTTTAAACTCCACTTCACCATGACCTGAGCTGGTGTTCACTCAAAGGTTGGACTTGATGATCCTGAAAGTCTTTTCCAACCTTAATTCTATGAAAATTACTCAAGGGAAGAAAAGTTAAAATCCAGCTGGTAGGAGAAGGGGTGCAGGGGAGAAGCTGCATCTTTCTGAGTGTGTTTATTCAGAAAAAAATAAGAATAGAAAATAAAATTGTGCAGTGATATCCGGGTTATCTCTGGGTAAACAATGTCCTTGTTAATTAATAATAATAATAATTAACCCGGATGTCAGAAGCTTCTGAACAGCTTCTGGGAAATATGGAAGGTTGTTAAAGCCTGCAAGCTTCAGCAGGAATTCTTGGCTGTCTTGTTGGCTGAATGCACACCCCTGAAAATACCTCTAAAAATCATTGGTGCATTCTAGTCAGCAAAGTTGAAATTTAGGCACTTCTAAGAGATCAAATTGAAAGTTTTTAAGTGTGGAAATTCCTGCTTCACTGTGTAAAGAATTGTCCAGGGTCCCATATCAGGAATGCCTGGTTTATGCTTTGCTAGAGCAGATGAGAGGCACAGAAAGAACTTTCTGTGGGGATCAGTTCATATTTGGGGAAGGTGTGTCCAGGGTGCTCTTCATTCTGCCTGGGGTTTGTTCAGCAGCCTTGGCCAGCTCTGCTTGGAAAGCTCAGTCCAGGCTGTGGCTTTGGTGTTTTCTGGGTCCAAACACGACACTTTCTCCATTTATGGGATTTTCTGACTCAGAAAATGCCTGCCAAGTGCCAGCCTCGAGGAGTTTGCTGTTTAGGGAGGATATTTCCATGAGCACTCCAGTGAAAGAGGAATAATTTGGCCCAGGTCTGTCCCCACTGGCAGGGGATTGTTCTTTCAGTGCAGAACAATCAGCTGTGGCCCTTGATTTCCAGGGATACCGTGGAGAAAAGTCAGTTTGAAATGGGGGGTTAGACAAGCATATAAACAATAAATATTTGAATTGTTCTGTGATAGATTCACTGTTTCTAATGCAGATCTGAAACTTTGTGCTTCAGGGCATTGCCAGGCACTCACTGCCTGCAGTTAGGAAGGAGTTATTATTGTTGTTGTTATTATTATTATTGTTATTATTATCATCATCATCACCATCATCATTATTATTATCATTATTACTATTATTAGTATTATTATTATCATTCCCTGTGTGAATATTTATGATGAAACTTCCTATTTTTGAGGCTTCCTGTGCCTTGTTCTGAAGTGTCTCAGTGTGTCTTTGTGGCTGGCAGGGGACTGGCTGTGAAATCCCTCTCTGGGGCATTTCCCATTCCCTGGCAGTCCCTCGCTGGTGGTGATGGTGCTGAGCCCCGGGAAAATCCCAAATTCAAACTCCAGCTGTTGAAATGCTTCTGGAGCATCACTGGGGCATTTTCTTTGGGGCAGTCCAGCAAGGCAAGGCATGTTTGAGGTTTTTGTGGTGCCCCTCCCTGTGCTGTCACTGTGCCTCAGTGCAGTTTGGTTGGAGTGTTTGTAGGGGTGGCCAGGGGATGATTTCTCCTGTGAAATGGCATTTTTTTGTTGCTGTCAGTGGGGTTTTAAACCCATTTTCTGGGCAGAGGTAACTCTCAATTTTTCCAGCTATTAGAGAATGACTGAACCTGAAAGGATCAATGAAATGACAAAGCAGAGCACTTAGTGATCAGCTAATTACTCACACTGGCCAGCTCTCCAAAGTCACTTTTTCTTCATTTGGTTGCAGCCAGGTTTTTGGTGTTTTTTTTTAATCTTACCCAGCTCTCCAAGGCTGTGTTTTGTCTTGGAATGGGGGAGGTTCAGAGAGGAGCTCAGGGGAGGTTGTTGGGTCTTTTTTGACCCGAGTGTTTTGCTGCTGTGCATTTCTGATTTCCTTGGCTTTGGGAAGTGAAAGTGTTGTAAGGCCTTTGTCAGTTTTATCCTCCCCTTTCCTAAAGGAGTGTTTTGTGAGGGTGGGAAACACTTCTGGTTGTTGGAAAGGGTTGTAGGAAAAGGTTGTGGGTGGTGCAGGGAGCCCTGGCTGTGGGAATGTGGGGTGGGATCCAAACAATCCTGACCAGGGGATTTCTGTCTGAGGGACTCTGGGCTCAGCACGAGATGCTCAGAAGCTTTTGCAGGACTCTCAGCATGGTGGGAATCTATTTTAGTGTGTTTATATGTTTGCAAAGAAGCTATTTTTGTGTGTTTGTATTTGCAAAATAACTTGGGAAAAAATACCCAGGCTGCAGAACCATTCCCTGGTTCTGGGGGGTGTGTGGGACATTGTGTGGGACATTCCCCCTTTTGTTGTTGGAGGACACCGAGCTCAAGGAAAGGTGCTTTTGTCCTTTCTGTGCTGTTTGAAACTTGGGATTCTCAGTTTACCTTGGGGAATATCCCCCCTGCTCCTGGTGTTGATCATTTCTCTGCTCTGGAATTGGTCGGTCTGGGCTTTTTGGGATAACTTTTGTACTTGGGGCTGGGTTTTCTCTGCAGAACTCAGCACAGGACTACAGAGGGTGTGTCAGTAATTCTCACAGCCCTGAGAAAGCTCTGATTGTGGAATAAACCCCTGAGCTAATGGAAAGGGTAGAGCCTGAGTGTTCTCACTTTGAGCAGCATTAATCAAGCCAGAGCTGCCCTGTGCTCCTGGCTCTCAGAGTGGGGGATGCATCTCAGCACTGCCAGCTGAGAAAAAAAAATTCATTTTATGTCAAGGACTTGAAAATAATTAATTTCGTGTCTCTTCAGAGGAGTGACTGCTTTGACAGTGACTGATTCCACCAACAGGAATCCCAGAGCCCCCTCCAGCCCTTGCTTTTGTGCTCTGGCACCCTGTGAGGACCTGGGGAACATCTCTGAGCTCTCCTGGAGGATGCAGATGTCCCAAACCCACTGCTGGCAGTGCCTCACTTGTGTGATGCTGGCATCTTCCCAGCCAGCACTGCTTGGGTCCCAGGAGTAAATAAAGATATTTAAAGTTCTCTCTGACATCTCCAAATATACATAGGTTAAAACAAGCTGCTGAATTTTTGCTTGGAACTAGAAATAACCTGGTGTTATTCCACAAAGAGTTTCATGGATCAAAATTCCTCTTCCCCAGCACTGTTTGGTGTTGTAAAAATAAATAATGCCCAACATTGGAGGCCGGGGTGAATTTCAGAATGGATGTTTTGGGAGGTGTTTGTCTGTATTTTGGTTGCACAACGTTTGATTTTCCTTCATGTTTAATCTTCTGGAGCTTTGTTGTTGGGGGATGCTGTGAGCTGAGTGAGTATTGGGGTGTCCTGTACCCTAGGGAATGGCTTTAGATCCTTTCAGCAGAGCCACAGGAGCTGAAACACTCAATTTTCTGAATATTCCAATTGTTGTGGTGTGTTCATTGAAAGAGCCAGGCTGTTGGGGAAGCAACAAGGAAATTGTGTATCCACCTCTGCTACAATGAAATTTCCTCACTGCATTATTGTACAAGGAAATGAAGGGTTGTTCTGGGGCCTGGTCTGTTTCTCTTACTCTGTCTTTCAAAACACAATATTTGGGGAACTTCTCATCCTTCTTTGGCCTTGTGGTGGATTGAAGCATCTCAGGAGCTGGAAAATAGGGGGATGGATCCCAATTAAAGCCATGTGTGCTGCAGGGGAAGGGATGTTACCCTCGAGTAAATGGGTACCTCAGAGCATGTTTGAGTTTACCCCAATAAACTCAGGGCCCAGAGATGCAGGCTGCTGCAGGAAGTCCAGGCTGGAGGAATCAGGCCTGGCTCCCCGGGCTGTGTTCACACCTGCTGGTTGGGAGGACAATATTCCTTAAATGTTCCCAACACTGCAGCAGCAACAGGAGAAGGGGAGAGTTTGGTGCCTCAGCGTCCTGCTCTGCTTTCCAGCACTCAAACTGTGTCCCTCCATCCCTCCTCCATCCCTCCCTCATCCCTCCATCCTCCCTCCATCCCTCCATCCCTCCTCCATCCCTCCATCCCCTCCCGAGGCCGAGGAGGGCTTGGCTGCATTTGCAGAGCCCCGGCCAGGTTTGATTGCTGTATTAGCAGATCCCGGCCCTAATAGGAGATCCTGGCTGTATTTTATTAGCAGATCCCAGGTGCATTTAGTAGTGGATCCCCAGCTATTTATTTGCAGATCCTGGCAGTATTTATTAGCAGATCCCTGTCATATTTGTTACCAGATCCCTGGCTGTATTTATGGATCCCCACTGTATTTATTTATGGATCCCTGGCTATCTCAGCAGATCCCTGGCTGTATTTATTTATTAGTGGATCCTCAGCTGTATTTATTTATTTACAGATCCCTGGCTGTCCCAGTGGATCCCTGGTTGTATTTATTTACTGATGGATCCCTGGCTGTATTTATTTATTTATTTATTAGCGGATCCCTGGCTGTCCCGGCAGATCCCCGGNGCGGATCCCTGGCTGTCTTTACTCACGGATCCCCGGCTATATTTATTTATTTATTAGCGGATCCCCGGCTGTATTAATTTGTTTATTAGCGGCTCCCCGGCTGTATTTGTTTATTAGTGGATCCCCGGCTGTATTTGTTTATTAGCGGATCCCTGGCTGTCTTTACTCACGGATCCCCGGCTATATTTATTTATTTATTAGCGGATCCCCGGCTGTATTAATTTGTTTATTAGCGGCTCCCCGGCTGTATTTGTTTATTAGTGGATCCCCGGCTGTATTTGTTTATTAGCGGATCCCTGGCTGTCTTTACTCACGGATCCCCGGCTATATTTATTTATTTATTAGCGGATCCCCGGCTGTATTAATTTGTTTATTAGCGGCTCCCCGGCTGTATTTGTTTATTAGTGGATCCCCGGCTGTATTTGTTTATTAGCGGATCCCTGGCTGTCTTTACTCACGGATCCCCGGCTATATTTATTTATTTATTAGCGGATCCCCGGCTGTATTAATTTGTTTATTAGCGGCTCCCCGGCTGTATTTGTTTATTAGTGGATCCCCGGCTGTATTTGTTTATTAGCGGATCCCTGGCTGTCTTTACTCACGGATCCCCGGCTATATTTATTTATTTATTAGCGGATCCCCGGCTGTATTAATTTGTTTATTAGCGGCTCCCCGGCTGTATTTGTTTATTAGTGGATCCCCGGCTGTATTTGTTTATTAGCGGATCCCTGGCTGTATTTACTCACGGATCCCCGGCTATATTTATTTATTTATTAGCGGTTCCCCGGCTGTATTTATTCATTTCCTGGCGGCTCCCCGGCTGTATTTATTTATTTATTAGTGGATCCCTAGTTGTCCCGGCAGATCCCCGGCTGTATTAATTTCTTTATTAGCGGCTCCCCGGCTGTCCCCGGCGCTCCCGAGCGGAGCAGCGCGGGCGGGCGGCGGAGCCGTTCCGGAGGGAGGAGGAGGAGGAGGAGGAGGAAGGAGGAGGGAGGGTCACAGCACATGCTCAGTGCCGCCGGTCCGAGGGCGAAGTTTCTGCGTTCTGCGTGCGGGCTTAGGTCACAGCACAAGCTCAGTGCAGGCTCGGCGAGGGCTCCCAGCCCGCATGTGCCTCCATTTTGAGTTGGTAGAGTGGAAAAGGCAGAGTTTGGGCTGGAACAGAGGGCTCAGCGTTCCGGCCCAGCCCACGGCCGCCTGTCACAGTCATGGATGATCCATTCAGCCCCTGCAGGTAGGCTGCATCACCCCGGCCTCCCCGAAACCATGGTGATCCGGGCTGTGTTCGTCACTGCTGCCGTGTTGCTGAGGTGCTGTCGGTGCTGTTGCATGTTCCTGACAGCGCTGCCAGCGGGGCACTGCCAGGGGGGGCACGGCACGGACTGCAGCTGCCTGCCTTGGGGGATTGGGGCATTCCAGCGCAGCTGTGTGCATGCAGGAGTGGGCAGCTGCAGGGCAGGGGGGACCAGGGGCGCTGGGGCCTGTCTGGGTGATGTGACAGCAGGGGCACAGTGCAGCAGCAGCCACTGCTCACTTCCAGGATGGAGCCATTGCTCCCAGGATGGAGTCAGTGTGTGCTCCAGGATGGAGCCAGTGTGTGCTCCAGGATGGAGCCAGTGTGTGCTCCAGGATGGAGTCAGTGTGTGCTCCAGGATGGAGCCATTGCTCCCAGGATGGAGTCAGTGTGTGCTCCAGGATGGAGCCACTGTTCCAAGGATGGAGCCACTGCTTGCTCCAGGATGGAGCCACTGCTTGCTCCAGGATGGAGCCACTTCTTGCTCCAGGATGGAGCCACTTCTTGCTCCAGGATGGAGCCACTGTTCCGAGAATGGAGTCAGTGTTTGCTCCCAGGCTGGGATGTTCTGTGCTGATGCAGGGCACTGATCCCACTGACACTTTGCCAGGAGCTGCTGTGGCTGTGCTGGCCTGTCAGTGCCATGCAGGTAAAGCTGGTGCACCTGAATTGCAGCACTGCTGCCCCGTGCAGGAGAGCAGCCCGGGGGCAGCAGTGCAGGCACTCATCAGGCTGCTGGACGGGATACAGTGCAGGGTTTGGGCTCTGGGGTCCCTGTGGGACAGGCAGCAGTGTCACTGCCAGGTGTAGATGGGGAGCTGGGTGCTGTGTTCTCAGTGCCAGGGCTCTGTCCCTGTGCCCACAGGGCTGTCCTGCTCTGTCCTGCAGAGCTGCCCTCTCCCTGGGCAGCTGTGCAGTGTTTGGTGGGAAGGGGACAGGGCTGTGTCACTGTGACACCTCAGCCCTGCTCACGTTGTCACTCACCTGGCAGGGGCTGTGTCACTCGGGAGGGACAGCGACTCCTCACATGGGCACAGAGTGACAGAGCAGAGGTTTGGGTGAGAAGTTAGCAGGAATTGTTCCCTGGGAGGGTGGGCAGGCCCTGGCACAGGAATTCCCAGAATTGCAGTGGCTGCCCCTGGATCCCTGGCAATGCCCAAGGCCAGGTTGGACACTGGGGCTGGGAGCAGCCTGGGACAGTGGAGGGGGTCCCTGCCATGGCAGGGGTGGGATCGTCATCTTTAGGGTCCCTTCCAACACAACCCAGGCTGTGAGTCTTGCCAGAAGCTGAGGAATGAGTGATGAATAAACCTGCAGAATTCTGCCCATGTCAGTGCCACGTGCATGTCTGTATCCCACCCCAAGTGTCATTCCTGTAACTATTTCCTTTTATACCTGCAGAGCATAAAAATAAAATCAAGAACTCCTATTTCACATGGATCACTGGTCACTTTTGCCATTGGCTGAAGCAAACTCCTGCTGATGATGACAGAGCTCATTCCCCCTGAATTTCAGCCTGGCTGGATCACCTCATAGTTTAGAGAGGAGTCTCCACAGGCCTGAGCTTTGGAGACATTCTTATTCCTAATAAAGGAACTCCTTGAATGTGTGCAAGAATCTGCCAGTGCTCTGCAGGAGCACAGGGATATGGCAGCTTAGCACTGGTTTTAAATGTTCACTTCTAGACAGAAGAGAAGGGCTTGGGCAGCCAGTTCATAACCCAGCAGCTCCTCAGGTCTGTGTGGAGGGGCACACTGGGGTTTAGAAAGAAAAACAAATAACTTAAATAGAAACCCAACCTCCCTGCTCCCCCAGCCAGGGAAAAACCCCAAACCCCACAGCCCCCAAACCCCAGAGCCCTCCCCCAGCAAAAGCAGCCCAGGGAAAGGCTGGGTGGCAGGGGGGTCAGGCTGTGAGGGCTCCTGGTGCTGCTGGCAGGGTGTGCAGTGCTCTGAGCCTGCAGCTGTGCTCCTGCACCGGTTGCATTCCTCAGGGACAGTTCTGTCCTGGCTGGGTGCCCAGCAGATTCTCCCAGTTCAGGCGCTGCTGCTAGGTGGTCTGGTGAGTTAATGCCACTCCAAGCAGCTGTTAGGAATTGCAGATAGATCATGGGAAGTGCTTGAATATTGTTCTTTGGATGAGGAATAATCTCTTCCCTTTGTTCTGCCTTCATTTCAGCTTTTTTCCCAGGCATAAATCAGTAAGATTACCTCTCTCGCCTTCCTTCCAATTCTTTAGGATGTAATTTGTTTTAATTAGAGCTCTTTTCCAGGTGTATGGTGGAACTGGGGATACCTTCCAGCTCCTTTGATGCTTCCCATTCTTCATGCTTATCACCTCTGACACGAGCTGTTGCCTCAGCCCGTGTGTGCTGCTGGGGGAAGCTGTGTTTGTCAGATTTGTGTTGTCAGGCAAGTCCAGGGTTGATCACTGCCTCTGATCTGATGGAGCTTTGTGGGGAAGGTCTCTGCTGTGCTGCTGCCCCGTTGCACTGTGCTGTGCTGGAGCAGTGTTGCTGCTGGGAGCTCGGGCTGGTTTAACAGGGAATATTTAATATTTGCTCTGGGCAGTGCAGAGGCACTGCCTGGGCATTTTAGAGACTGTACAGGACCAACAAACAGCATCAGTGCATGCTGAATCCATTTACACATTCACTCTCCAGTGTAAATGCTGCTTGTAAACAATGTCCTGGTTCTATTAAAATCACATGCAACCTGGTAAAAACCTTTGCATTATGCAATGGTTCCCAGTAACTCATTTTTTTGAACTTATGATCAAAATGCTGGTGTCTTCCTTATCTGGAGGTAAACAGGTGTTAGAGGTGCTCCATGGCACCTGCCAGCAAGATATTCCCCACACAGGTCATTCCTGAGTGGAGAGAACACTTCCTTCTCTGCAGTAACCTGAATTATTGTCACCTCCATCCCACCTTTTGGGTAGGGGACAACCCTGAGAACTCTCCGTGAGCTTTTTTTATTTTCCCCTCCTCTCTAAACATGATGAAAAAACCAACTTTTATCTTGAAAAAGCTTTTCTTGTCTGACTGGAGCTTGTGCAAGAACTTCCTCCTGCAGGAGCAGCAGGGTGCAGGGCAGGCTGCAGTGCCTGCCCTGGTGCCCCTGCAGTCAGGGGCAGGCTGCAGCTTGCTCTGCAGGGGCAGCTGTTGGGGCACGTTCATTCACTCCTGCTTTGGAGAGAGCAGGGGCTCAGAACCTTCCCTTATAAGCTCATCTGCCTGAAATACAGGTTGGATTTTTCACCCAGAAGACAAAATTACTTCTGCTTTTTTTTTCTTTCTTTTTTTCTTTTTTAAAATTATTACAACACACAATTACAACAGGTTATAAATGAGGCACAAGCATACAAGGGGCAATAATATTTTCTGAGTGTTAGGGCACTATTTCTATAGAATGAAATTTAAAATCTTGCTTAAAGAATGAAGGTTTAAGGCACAGGTGAATTCAGGGGAATACCTTGTTTCTCTGAGTATTTAACTCAGTTTGAGGTAGCTGTGGGGTTTTTTTGGTTAAAGGTTGAGCAGCCTGAACGTGTTTGTCCCTTTTGTGTTTTGAAGTGTGCAGTGTTTGAACATGACGTGCCCAAGATAATTCTGGGTTAAAATTAAGGACCCACTTGGCTCAAAATCCTGCCTCCCAACAGTGACCATAAACAGATGCTCTTGGCTGCAGTGCCAGTCACTTTCAGGCCCTGATAAACTGGTTTTTAATCTGCCGAAGTTGGAGTGGAGTAATTCTGTTCTCCCCTGTTTTGTCCCTCTAGAGATGGAACAAAATGATCCTTGCCAGATGTTTTTAGAGCTGCCTCTGAAGAGCAGGGGCCTTTCATCTTGGGTGTTGGACTATTTGAATTAAAGGACTTTTTTTTTTAAACTCTTTTCTTTCTTGGGAGTGTCTATTAACTTTACAGCAGTCACAAGTACCCAGGAGTTGCTTTGCTGTGTTACACTCTCAGTGGATGTAACTGATAGTGTGGCATTAATAATACCTGGGTAATCAGTGCTAAGTGTATGGCTGCAGTTTATAATCTATGCTAGAGCACATATATCTAACATGGGCTTGGGTTTATTCAGTAAAGCCACTGATGTTGATACCAGGCTTCATTTAAAACCCCAAATTTCAAATTGTTCAGTGCTACAGCTTGTTAGTGCTTATTAAAAACAAACATACAGCCCAAACCCCTTGATATCCTGGCTTTGAGATGTGTCTCTCCTCTTTTAATCTTTGGCTGTATAGAAATAATGACCTTTTCCAGCTGTTTTTGGACACTTCCTTAGCCAGTGACCTGTCCTCACATGGGGGTGGCTGAGAGCACAGGAATCCCTGTCCTGGAGCCACCTCTGGTGCAAATCCCACAGCCCTGACCTCCTTCTGTGTGTGAACTTTGTGTCCCTGACCTTTTTCTGCACATGAACTTTGTGTCCCTGACCTTTTTCTGCACATGAACTTTGTGTCCCTGGTGTGCCCATGTCACACCAGGCCGTGGCTTTTGGCAAGTTTGCCTTGAAAACCCTTCTTGGAGAGCTCCAAAGAGAGTCAGAGACGCTGTTTGAGGAGGTTTGTGGCTGAGGGAAGTGGCTGGTTTTAAAAAAAGCATCCCTGTAATTGAATTAGGGATCACCTCAGTCTGCAGAGTCAGGGATGCCCGGGGTGGTTACAGATTGCTGTCCTGTGTGGGATGTTTGGGTTCTGGGTTTGTTCTGGGGTTTTGTTGTGGGTTGTTTTTTTAAACTCAGTGGCAGCACTGAGTTATTTCCACGGGGTTTGAGCTGTTGCTCAGAGCACTGAGGGCAGGGTGAGCACAGCAGGACAAGGCAGCCCCGCTGGGTGGAAGGAGCTGCAGAGGGGCAGAGCTGCTCCCTGTGGGGCTGCAGCAGTGGGGAAAACGTGCAGCCCTGTGCCAGCCAGTGTGAGAAACATGATCACTGCAGAGCAGCTCTGGTGCTGAGCTCTGGCAGGGAAAAGGGAAAGGTGAAAGGGGCAGCAGCACCATTTCTGACATTCCTGACCCTGCCGGGACATCCAGCCTGTGTGCTTCCATCAGCAGCCTGTCAGGCTCCTGGCAGAGCCCTTTCCCGGGCTGCTGGGCAGGGAATGGCTGGGATTGACAGCAGGGATAGGGAAGGGAATGACTGGGATTGACATCAGGGACAGGGAGGGAATGGCTGGGATAGCAGGGACAGGGCAGGGAATGGCTGGGATTGACAGCAGGGACAGGGCAGGGAATGGCTGGGATTGACATCTGGGCATTCTGTAACAGAATCCTGAGCCAGGCTGTCCCCAGAGCTGTTCTGCTGTGCTTTGGGGCAGCTCTGGTGGCCATGTCCCAGGCCTTGGTGGCACTGTTGGCACGGACAGAGCTGCCAGCTGTGCCAGCCTCGGGTGAGTGGTGTGGACAGCAAGGCAGGTGAGAAATAGGGTGAAGCTCATTTCTGTGTTGGGATTTGTGCAGGCACTGCTGTGCCAGCCCTGGGTAACTGGTGAATGGTGTGGACAAGGCAGGTGACAAACAGAAGGTGAAGCTCGTTCAGTGTAGGGATTTGTGTAGGAACTGCTGTGCCAGCCTTGGGTGAATGGTGAATGGTGAATGGTGTGGACAAGCAGGTGACAGAGCTGCTGAAGCTCATTTTGGTATTGGGAGTTGTGCAGGCACTGCTGTGCCAGCCCTGGGTAACTGGTGAATGGTGTGGACAAGCAGGTGACAGAGAGGGTGAAGCTCGTTTTGGTATTGGGATTTGTGCAGGCCGTGCTGTGCCAGCCTTCCTCCCTCTCTCCTCCTTCCCATTCCTGGGGAGTGTGAGCTGTGCCCCGGCTGTGCTCAGTCCCTGCTCCCCTCTGAGCTCAGCAGTGCTGCTCTGGGCCTGTCCCTGCAGCCTCCCCTGGACCCTGTGAGGGGGGAGGCCGAGGCTGGCCGGGCTGGCCGTGCTCCCTGCCCTCCCAGGGCTCTGAGAACAGAGCAGGGCGTGCTGTTTGCCCTGCTCTGCCTCTGCCTTTTTGATATTCCAGCGCTGGCTCCCAGCTCCTTTCTGACCAGCCCCTGTTTACTTTGCAGAACACAACGTTGCCATGGCAACAGGTTACTTTTCAAAGGGAACATCTTGTCATTATATTTAATCCACTGCAGCTGAGGAGGACTGAAATATTAAGTTGTTGTTGCTATGGATACTGCTTTGTTACAGCAGTTTCTTTTGTGTCACATTTCATATACGGTGTTGGCTCCTTTTTTCCCTTTCCCATCGAATAAACACAGGATGCCATTCCATTCTCATTGTAATTGCTCTCACCAGTATGATTGAGCTTCAGATCCGCAGTGCATTTTAGTTTCCATAGCAAGAATTCTTCTTTCCATTTGAAGCCCATTCCTGGGGATGTGGAAACAGCAGCAGTGATGGAGCAGATGGCACGTCCTTGAGGAGCCAGGGGCTTTGTGCCCTTCTAAAATCCAAGTGGGAGGTCAGGAGCTCCCTGCACAGCAGCTCAGCCCAGCCCTCACCTTTTGGGCAGGGCAGGGAGCACCTTGAGGTGTGAATATTCCCAGGAAATGGTGACTGGGTGATGGAAAGACACACAGAGATATTTCTGCTTCATGAGGAGTGGCTGGAGAGCCCCACTGAGTTCCCACAGAAAGAGTTGGGGGCAGAAGTCCCATCCCAAACTTTGCCTTTAACTTTGCAGTTACAGGATGTTCCAGCCTCAGTTCTTAAATGTCTCATTGACCATGTTAAGTGTGGTGCAGCTGAGGAAATTGGGAGCTGGGGATGTCTGGTTCTTCCTGTGTGAGCTGAAGTGTTCAGGGTGGGCACAAACCCTGCCCAGGAACGTCGTGAGCTTCACCTGCACTCATGAGCAGGGATGTGCACGGCCTTAAAATGAATTCTGGGAGGAGAGGGAGAGCATCAGCATTTTCTGCTGTCAGCTTCCCCTTTGCTCCTCACAGGGAAGAATTCTGACACCTTATAGTAACCTGGTATTTAATGTGTAACTTTGTAAATAGAGAATTGATTTCCTACTTCAGTCATTTCCTTGCACAACAAGAAAACAGTGTCAGGTTGTCTTGCAGAAATATGCACTGGGGAAAACATTCTGACATGTTCTCATTGTTTTCTGGAGGCTTTTGGCTGATATTTACGGTGGATTTGTTTCCTGGGAGGGTGGCACTGTCCCTGCCAAGGGACATCTTCCAGTAACCCCTAGCCCATCCCCTCTTTTTAAATTAATGTGTTGCTGTTTTTATTGTATTTGTTTTCTAATTAATCTGTTATTTCTGCTCCATTTGAATTGGAAATGCAATGACAAAAAAGAACATGACCCTGGATTTCACTAATTGCAGTTCTTTCTCATTGCTGTTTTTCCTTTGTATCTTAGGAGGCTGAACAGTACCCAAGGTGAGATCAGAGTTGGACCCAGCCACCAGGTAAGGGATTTTGTGTTCAATATCCAGAGATGCTCTTGCCTCTTGTTCTTGTGCAGATGTCAGTTTGAAATTGCATGTGTTCAGATATGCTGAGGGTTTTTAGAATCATCTTTGGATGACTCACTTCAGTGAGTTCTTTGGTATTCCTTCGCTCAGTTACTGAGGTTTTTCTGTGCCAGATGTTGATATGTTAATGATTTTCAGTAGCAGAAGTGCTACTGGGTTAATTCCTGAGTAAGACTGAGGGAACGTGAGTAACTGCTGGAAGTTAAAGAAGTGCTTCAAGTCATTTGGATTGTTCAAACAGAGCTTGAGGAAGCTGCTGAGTGTGTTCACGCACTGGGAAGCAGAATAAGGTTAAGACTCTAGATGTTCCTGGTATGTTAATTCTAATTTGAGAGAAATCCTTCATAAGCATTGGAAATAATCTGTTCTTAAAGAGTATTAACATACAACTTGCTCTGGTTCATAGGGCCAGATTGTCACTGGGAGCTGAGACCTCTCCTTTTCCTGGGGAATTGACTTTGTAGTGTCCAAGTGCTGGAGTTTTGCATCCAAGTGATGAATATTCATTCGGGCCCTCTTAAAAATCTCATTTAAGAACTAGTGAAAGTAAATATTTATGAAACCTGATGTCACATTCTTGAGGATGTTTTGCCTTCAGAGGAAAAAAGTCCTTGGCAATTAAACCTGTAGTGTTCTTTTCAGTAGTCATAACAAGAGTACTGCAAATGATACCTTCAAAACAACTTTCATCTCAAATTGTCATCTAATATTTTGGCAGGCATTAGTCACCCTGCTCTAAGGTATAATTACCACGTGCATTTATGGATAGGGGGAAAAAAAGCAGGAAGAAGGTCCATTGATTCAGAATACTGTTAATTCTTGTATGCTTCATGTTTTAGACTTGCATTGTTCCCTCACTCGTCCTGTTTGTGACAGATGCCAGCACTGCCACCCCCCTCAGTGAGCAGCAGAGCCTGAGGGCCCTGCAGGGGCTCCTGGGGGCTCTGGTGCCTTCATTTCCCTCCCTGTGCACATGGCAGGGGTCAGGGGTGTTGGCTTGGGTTTCTCAGATCCCCCCCACTGCTGCAGGGACAGCAGAGCAGGCAAATGTTCTGTAGGATTGCAGAGCTCTGAGGGTTCCCTGCCAGGGGAGCACAGTGGGGAGTGCTCAGTGTTCTCCTGAGACAACTTCTGGCTACAAAAAACAGCCAGGGAGGTTGGAGCCCCCAGCCCTGGGGGTGGCACTCAGTGCTCTGGGCTGGGGACAGGTCACAGCTTGGACTTGATCATCTTGGAGATCTTCTCCAGCCTCAGTGATGAAGAGGAAGCTGCTCCTGGGAGTAGTGAAGCTCATTCCAGGGGTGCAGGAGGCTGAGCATGGCCTGTGCAGCCCCCTGGGTGCTGCAGTGCCTCTCTCACAGAAATCCCAGCTCTGCCTGATCCCTTGCCACAAGAGAAGTTCAATGACATATCCATTTTCCCAGGCAAGAAGTAAAATAAAGTACAGATTAAAGAGCAGAACATGAAAGACATCTGAACCTGTGACTTGTAATTACTGGTTATGTATAAATGTTGCCTCTCAAATACGTTTAACGTTGTAAGTATAGGAGGTAATTATAGGGCTTAAAAGCTGTTTCTGAAGAGGCTCTCAGCTATCTCATCTCAGAGCAGGAGATGACTAAAGATGCTAATTGGGTCTCTGGATAGAGTGTAATACTTATTTAGAGGCAGTGTTCATTTTGCTGAGCTATCTCCCTTTCAGGAAATGTCTTTGTTTCTCTTTAGAGTTCTGATGATTTACCGAGCGTTTAATTTTAAACTTAGTGTCTAATGTGTAGGGTTTCTTGCTGATTTCGAATGGGGCACGTGTGGTAACTGCCCTCCTGCCTTCCTTCCTGTGAGTGTGTTGTGTGAGGGCTCCAGCCTGGCCGGCAGCAGCTGGATCAGTGTCCCTGTGACACAGGCAGCTGCAGTGTCTGAGGGGATTGTCCACCAGCTCTGCACTTGCAAACCCTGGGGCTGTGCAGCACAAAATGCTTCCCTTCACATCTCTGCTGTGTGCAGGAGGGCTCCACTGGCAGTGGCTGGGGTGGTGTCAGCCCTGAGTGTTCCTCAGGAACGTCACTGCCCTTCAGGGGAAGGGAATGGGCTGGGGCTTGGTGCCTCAGCGTCCTCAGGGTTCTGAAACTTGGGACAATCCCCTTCACCACCGGTCTGAACATCTTCCACCCCCCAGGTCGCAGTGCTGCTGAGAATTTACAAACCTGTGTGACCGTGTGTGTGTGTGACCGTGTGTGTGTGTGACCGTGTGTGTGTGTGACCGTGTGTGTGTGTGACCGTGTGTGTGTGTGACCGTGTGTGTGTGTGACCGTGTGTGTGTGTGACCGTGTGTGTGTGTGACCGTGTGTGTGTGTGACCGTGTGTGTGTGTGACCGTGTGTGTGTGTGACCGTGTGTGTGTGTGACCGTGTGTGTGTGTGACCGTGTGTGTGTGTGACCGTGTGTGTGTGTGACCGTGTGTGTGTGTGACCGTGTGTGTGTGTGACCGTGTGTGTGTGTGACCGTGTGTGTGTGTGACCGTGTGTGTGTGTGACCGTGTGTGTGTGTGACCGTGTGTGTGTGTGACCGTGTGTGTGTGTGACCGTGTGTGTGTGTGACCGTGTGTGTGTGTGACCGTGTGTGTGTGTGACCGTGTGTGTGTGTGACCGTGTGTGTGTGTGACCGTGTGTGTGTGTGACCGTGTGTGTGTGTGACCGTGTGTGTGTGTGACCGTGTGTGTGTGTGACCGTGTGTGTGTGTGACCGTGTGTGTGTGTGACCGTGTGTGTGTGTGACCGTGTGTGTGTG
>VWYN01010461.1:196901-221596 GCA_013400075.1 Hippolais icterina | reverse complement strand
GGTGGTGTCAGCCTGAGTTGTTCCTCAGGAACGTCACTGCCCTTCAGGGGAAGGGAATGGGCTGGGCCTGGTGCCTCAGCGTCCTCAGGGTTCTGAAACTTGGGACAATCCCCTTCACCACCGGTCTGAACATCTTCCACCCCCCAGGTCGCAGTGCTGCTGAGAATTTACAAACCTGTGTGACCGTGTGTGTGTGTGACCGTGTGTGTGTGTGACCGTGTGTGTGTGTGACCGTGTGTGTGTGACCCTGTGTGTGTGTGACCCTGTGTGTGTGTGACCCTGTGTGTGACCCTGTTTTGCAGGCCAAGCTCCCGGAGCTGCAGCCGTTCCCTTCCCCGGACGGGGACACGGTGACACAGCACGAGGAGCTGGTGTGGATGCCAGGGGTCAACGACTGTGACCTGCTGATGTACCTCAGGGCAGCCAGGTGGGTTCAGGCTAGGGAAATGAGGTAAAATGGAGCACCTCTAACTCTTCCCAAGGTTATTTCAGTGATAATCCCCCAATAATGAGGTGACACCTGTATTATTTATATTTCTGACCCAATAATGATCACCCAAGGCCTGCAGTGTGGATCTATTTCACCCAATTACAGAAAACCACCCAAACCCATGAAGAAGGGAAAAGAATGTGAGGAAGAAGATAATGCCCAGAGCCCTCCATCTTGACTCACATGTGTTACTATATACTAAAATCTTAAATCTAAGTTTTTCACCCTATGAGATCACACAATATTAACCAAACGACACACCCACAACCCCCCTGCTGTCACTCAATTTTGGGAGCCTGTCCCAAGGCCTCAAGTCAAATGTGAGCTTACTTGAGGTTCAGCACCTTCTAACACAGAAAACATGAAATTTTCAGCCTCCAGAGTTCCAGCATGTTCAGCCCCACCCTGCTGTGCCCTGCTGGGGATGGGCAGAGCTCCTTCACTCTGGGCTGCTGTGGGTGCCATCAGCTGAGATGTTTGAGACAAGAACACTCAGATTTGGGCCAGCACAGCACCCTCCCATCACCTGAGGCTCTGGAGTGGAAGTGCAAAGCCAGCAGGGTGCTGTGGGGTGGGTGACAAGGGAGGAGCAGCAGAGGATCCATCCCTGCAGGGAATCCCCTTGGCAGCTCCAGTTTGCATTCCAGTTCTTCCCTGGTGGGTTCAGCAGCCCTGGTGGGCTTCACAGTGATTCAGAGGCTCAGTGAATTACTTGTGAGAATTCAGGGACTGGGGAATCTGCAGTTCCAGTCAGTTTTCTGACATAATAAACCCAAGATGACAGCACAAGGTTTGCTGTCTCTGCTGAGACTCCGTTCCCCTGTCTGCAGGTTTCAGCCTCTGTAATCCTGATCAGGCTCTGCTCCTTTGGCAGTGCAGACTGTTAGCTGATGAAAGCAAATGAGATTGGATTTAATGCTGGATTTATTCCCTGTGCTGGGGTGACTCAGCTTTGCAGTTTCCTGGTGCCTTCTTTGATCCATAGTGTGCGAGGCCCTAAAATGGATGATTTAGGGTGCAAATACAGTATTTGTGTATGCACTGTGAGGAGCTGACCCCTTTCCCTGCCGTTCCAGGAGCATGGCAGCCTTTGCAGGGATGTGTGACGGGGGCTCCACGGAGGATGGATGCGTGGCTGCCTCCAGGGACGACACCACCCTCAACGCCCTCAACACCGTAAGTGACCCCTGGGCAGGCCCAGCCTCCCTGCCCCTCCTGGAGCCCCTGCTGCAGGGATTTGGGG
Organism: Hippolais icterina; assembly: GCA_013400075.1. Taxonomy (NCBI): domain Eukaryota; kingdom Metazoa; phylum Chordata; class Aves; order Passeriformes; family Sylviidae; genus Hippolais; species Hippolais icterina. Next base: position 219,863 of record VWYN01010461.1, on the reverse strand, counting down.
TTTGGGATCCTGCTTTTGGGGGGAACTTCCTCTCAAATACCAAGAGATTTTCAGAGGAAGTGCAGAACTCGTGGGTGGTGCCTCAAAGGTGACCCCAGTGAGTGTTTTTGGGGAAGCTGCTCAGGTCAGGGCCACCAGCTGGAATTGGGGTTTGCCCAGCTGCCCCTGAGCTGGCTCCTGGGGTGTGCACTCAGCCCAGCTGCTTTGGGGTTTTACCTGCAGGTGAAATGCCTGCATTCTGCACAGGGAGATGTTCCTGGTGTTCCTTTCCCCCTGAGGCTGGGGCCTCAGCACCCTGCACTTGGCTGAGCTGCTCCCTGACATCCTTCTCAAATTTCTGTTAAGGTCAATAATCATTGAAGAGGTTTTGGAATTGGAATTTCTTTCCCCTTATCTATAATAATAGCCTAATGCAGAAAATTCATTTAACTTCACTGCTTCTCTATCTACTTTAATTACTCCCTTTAATCGCGTGGCAGCCCGAGGAATCTGCAGTTGCACTTGTAGAGTTCTTGCTTCTGAAATTAGATTAGTCCTAAAATATTTTGGTTTTGTTCTTCTGGTTCTTTTCTCTTTGTGTTTCTAGTGCATGTCTATTGTAGAAAATGCTTTCCTTGTCCACTTTGAATTTTTCTAGAAAAGAGTTTCCTTATAAATAATAGTTCTGTCAGGGATATTTTAAGAAACTTTGACTTATTTCTGAGACCCTGCTTTTTAAACAGTTTAGATAGGTCACCTGTTGTCCTGGCAAAATGGTCCCTTTTTTATCTTTTGGTTCACCACCTATTTCAAAGAGATCAGATTTATCTGATCCATGATTTGTGGGCCTCTTAACCTGCACTAAGTTGTGTCTTTGTTTAGAAATTATCATATGCAACCCAGGAGATGAATGTAAAAGAAAATGGTATGGTATGATTTCTTATTATGGAAATCCAATAAACTTCAGGGCAGCACTTCACATAAATCAGTCTTGACAAGCTCCTTTGCTGCTGTTTTATTTATGTAATAACAGGTGCTGTAAGCCCCCAGAATGATTTATTGTTAATTATGCCAGATAGAAATGAAGATCATGGAAGACATAATGCTACATGCAGACATCACATACGTGTATTTATATCTTAGCTCTGAAATGATTATTCACTCAACAATCCAGGTGAATTCCAGCTCCTGTTCCTTTGTTTGGCTGTTGGGGTTTGCTGCCACATCTGTCACTGTAACCCTTAGGAGGGAAATAAAGTTTTCATTTGGAGTTTGCTGCCCTCCTGATGGGTGCTGGTCTGGGAGGGCTGGAGGAGGAGCAGCAGCTCCTGCAAGTCTTTCAGTGTAATAATGGTGAAAAAATGATCCCAGAAAGCTCTGGGATCCTGCTCTGTGGGGGAAGGTGATGCCAGGTCTGATATCCAGGGAAGGATGGAGAAAGGAGAATATTGAGCACAAACCTTGCTGCTGCTGGCAGTGAATTCTGGAGTAGTTCCTTCCCCTCCCTCCTCTTTACCCTCCAAACTCTGATTTGGCATCAGGTGTGGTTTAAGATCCTTTCTGTGCCCACACCAGTGCAGAGGCAGAAGCTCATGAGCTCCTTTATCCTTTTGCCCTGTGCCTGGTGCTCAGGGGTTCTGCAGTGCTGCTCCCAGAGATCCCAGGCCGGGCAGGAATTCATTCCCTGAGCTTTGTGCTCAGGTTTTTCAGAGCTGCAGAGGAAGAATTCATTCCCAGGGGTCAGCCTTGGCTCTGTGGAACAGACCCTGGGGCAGGCAGGGTGCAAACTCAGCGTGGAGCACAGAATCTCTGAGGTTTGGTTCACGTTTGTGCTGGGGAAATCAGAGCCAGCCACTCCTATTTATCCTCATAAGGAGAAAAAATAGCAGCACTTAAGCTGGTGTAGTGCTCCATGGAGGAGACCCAAACAATGATATGCTAATATTGTGTAAATCTCTCTTTACTAATAGTGTTGTTGTGCCTTCTCATGGCTCTGCTGCATGGGAACGTGTCATTATGAGTGACAAACATGACAGGCTAATCTCAGTGCAAGGAAATTCACTTCTAACTAAGATGTCACCCAGACAAATTACTCCCTGTTTTAACTTGCCCTTAGACCAGATTTTCTTGTTCATTAACTACAGACAAGGTTGGAAGCATTAAAAAAAATTATTTAAATATATGTTAGCATTTCTCCTTCTGCCTGGTTTTGCTGGTGGATGATGTTAATGAGCAGCTGCTCTGCTGGTTCACACGAGGCAGGGCCAGGCTCCCTGCCCAGGCCTGTCCCAGGCTGGAGCCACCTCAGTGCAGGAGACAATTCTGCCACCTGGGATTTCCATTCATCCTCGCTCTTACAGGCAGGTAAAACAGGGCCAGAACTGACTGACAGGGTTGCTGTTAAAATTTGGGGGGAGTAACCAAAATACTCCTGTTCTTTGAAAGGTGTTTTTAAAGTGCTGTCCTGAGGTTTGCAGGTGATTGGGAAGTTCTTGCCTGGCTCTGTGGGGGCTCTGGCTGTGCCTGGATTGCCCCACAGCTGTTCTGCAGCTGCATTTGGGGCTCTTTGGCAGCTCCCTGGCAATGCAGCACAAATATCAGGCTTTTTAATCTCCATCATCAGCTCTTTAGATGCTTTAAATAGATTAGAAGTGGGGGAAAGAGATGGAAGTTGGGGGGGTTTTGTTTGATTTTGTCTGATACTCAAATTATACCCTAAATGGCACTTGGGGCTCTTGTCTTGCTGGGTGTTAGAAATGGTTGATTAAAATGAAAAGGAGCATATTCTGTTTTCATAGTAAGGCAAGATGTCCATGGCCATACAGAATATCCACAGCCCACTGCAATTTGTCAGCTCTGCTGCTGAAAGAAGTGGCCTGAATTACATTTGATATTTTAAATAAAATAATTTAGGTGTTAGATTGGAGTTACCACACACCATGGAGCTGCTCATGGCAGTAATCCCCATCCTGCTCCTCCTTTTCCTTGTCTTTTCCCTTCTCCCTCCCCTTGGGATGTGATTTGTCCAGGACAAGTCAGCATCCCATGGCAGAGGCAGCTCTGGAACCTGGAGAGCTCTGGAATTCCTGTGCTGTCCTCTCAATGCTGGACATAACCCATAAAAGTTTGGTTGAACAATCCCTTCTGCTTTAACCCAAACCAGGCTGGGACTCGGTGATTTTTGTAGCAGTTCAGTAAAACCCTCCTGAGATAGCAGCAATTTCCCCTTGGAGAAAAAGGCTCTGGGATCTCAGTGTTCTTAATGGACTGCAATTATTTAATGCTGAGCCCTGAATGCAGCCTGACTGAGCTGGGCTTTTCAAGGCAGATCATAATGGCTGTAATTGCCAAAGGAAGCCTTGCTGGAGCAGGAGCTGCCAGATGCAATGGCACTCTGCTCTAAAAAGGTCACAGGAAAGGGACATTTAAATTAAGTTATAAATTACAATTGAAGAACAATATTTTGATGAGCAAGCCCAGAGATGTCAGAGCTGCAAGATGTAATTCATGGGTTCATTACAGACTGGAGGTGCCTGACAGCTGAGCCATGCCAAAGGAGAATTTATTTGCAGCATCACCCAGACAGAAATGGCAGCTCTGCTCAGAGGCTGCAGGAGGAACTGGAACCTTGTGGGAATGTGCAGAAATGGTTTCACTTGGTGGTGAAATCCCTTCCCTGGGACCTGGATCTCTTTCATAGCAGTGCAAAGGAGGCTTTGGGACGTGTGCACACCCAGAATTGTCCTTTCACCCTGTCCAGGGATGCAGAAGTTGCTGTGTTTTCTGTTTCAGGGTACATTTGTGGTGGTTCCCTTTGTTGCAGTTGCTCACAGATCCAGTCTCACAGTGGTGCCAAATTTGGGTGCAATTAATGCACAAAATGGAGATTCTCTGCTGGCTGGACAACGATCCAGTGTTTATAGAAATACCTGGAGCAGTTCAAGCAGAAGTTAATGAAACCAGAGGCAGTCATCATTAGCTGTTATTTATACATTTGTGCTCAGGAATACTAAATGGCTGAAGGTAAAAAGCAGAGAGTGAGCCAGACTGGAGCACGTCAATTTAACTCCAGCACTTAGGGAAAACATTTTTCCTTTCTGCTGTATTATTCTACTCCTGGCATTTATAAAACATCGTTTTTTCCACTCTCACCTGCTAAAATTAACATTTTTCAGGAGACTCTAAGCCTGTATCATGTTTTCACAGGGCTCTTCTCTGTTCCGTGGCTGTTCTGTCACATCTGTGCCGATGGGGTTTGGGATTGTTATTAATGAAATTACTTGCTCAGAAGTTAATGCCCGCATTATCTGCTGAGATCTGGGACAGCCTTGCTGGCCTGTAAACTTCTCATTTTCTGGAGTAGCTGCCTGTCAGACCAGGCTGTTCTTTCTGGGCTTGTCTGGTTTATTTTTCTTGCAGATGGAGCTGCTTGGGCAGTGGGGCTGCCAGGGAAAAACACGTGTTGTCCTTGAGGCAAAATAAAGATGCCCTCCAAGTTACAAAGAGGCTTTGGCATTCCTGGTGCTGTGGGAGGGAGCAGGGAGGGGAGGGGAACAGGAGCACCATTCTCAGCCCTGTCACATCTCCTGAGTGAAAAATCTGCGAGGTAGTGGCATGCACAGAAAAGAGGCATTTGCAAGGTGAGCTGGCAAAACAAACAGTGCTTTTTTTTTCTTTTGAGATGGATTTGTTCCCAGTGCTGGAGTGCAAACAGGGAGGAAAATTAATGTGTACCCAGCAGAAAAGGCAACATCTTATTTTCATGCCTGTAAGTAGGCATGGCATACCACAGGAGCCTTAGAACTAATTTTTTTTTTAAGTTGTTTGGGGTTTTTTATTTCCAGGCAGTTTTGGTGCTTGAGCAGAGCCAGTGAGGACTGGCTGATGTTTGGTGGCCCTGTTTGGTGGCCCTGTTTGGTGGCCCTGTTTGGTGGCCCTGCTGTGCTGGCACCTCCCAGAGCCTGGGCTGGAATGAAGGGGGCACCCTGGAAATGAACTTTTGGAAGTTGGAATGACATGGAATGAATTCCATTGTTGTCTGTGGTTTCTCTGATCATTGCAGGGGGTTCATTGCTGCACCCAGTGCCTCCCTCAAGGTGCCAAATAAAAATTCAAAATTAACAAAAATCCACTGTGGCTTCATCTTCTTTCTTCTCCACCTTCTGTTACTGAAACATTTGTTTCACTGCAGAAATCATGTTTGCATTGTTGTTTTAGTTGTTGGTGAGGGAAATAAAGTTCTGGAGCATTTCTGTTTGTTCCAAAAACACTGCAGGTAACAGCAGAGGCCTGTGCCCAGGAGTCACCTTTTATTTTTAGAAGTACTTTGGTTTTTTTTCCTTTAAAATTCCCAAGTGTCTTCAGAACTAATGGATGCCCCAGTAACTTGGTGGAGGGGGAAGAGCACCTTCAGCAGTTCAGATCTGTTCCTGCTGACGGCAGGAGATTTGAGCCAATTTGTGTGAAGTATAACCCATCCTGTATTAATTTTTATTTTATCGTGGCTGACATCCCATTGAGCCCTGTGAGGAGAAGGGAGCAGTGTGACTTTGGCTTAAACATCACCTGGGACAGGTTTAGGAAGGAAGGGGGATCCCTGCTTGGTTTAATGCTGCTTTTTCCACTGATAAAACCTCAGTTACCCTTCAGGTTGTTTGAGTTTCACTTCATACATCAACAGTAAAAATAATTAGGCAGAGAACATCTCACGTGGCTCCCTGTAGTGGTTTTTTTTTTTTTACCCCTCCAATATCAGATCACTGCTAATTCCTTTGAATGATCTATTTGTCTTCTTTATTTTTCAGCTACATGAAAGTAACTACGATGCTGGAAAAGCCCTGCAGCGCTTGGTGAAGAAACCTGTGCCAAAGCTGATTGAGAAGTGTTGGACTGAAGATGAAGTGGTAGGAAATGATTTATCTCCTCCAGCCTTTATGCTTCACGTTGCTGCTCTTGCTTTTTTATGTTAGGGTTTTTTTTTCTTAAAGAGGTTATCTTTATGAGCAGGAAGAGGGCGGGTGTGTCAATAAAAATACACATGGGTAAATAAAAATATGCACAGGTATATAAATGAAAATACAGGGGTATATAAATGAAACACCTGATCCAACGTTATCCAGTGCATGACAGAATTGCTCATGGAAAAGTGACAGGAGAAGAGTTTGGTTGATTTTTTTTTTTCCTTGAGTGGGTCAATTTTTAAGCTGGTTAATTGGTGAAGTGTTTAAAGAAGTCAAGGAAAATAAAAATGTCATCTCGTTAAGCCAGCAATAAAGCTGGCATTGGTGTTAGAAAATAGAACTGATTAATGGAGGAGACGTTCATGTTCTCTTAGAGGTTTTAATTATTCAGGCAGTGGCTGGAGAGGTTTCTGGGGCTGTAGGTTCCCTGCAAGGCTTTCAGGGAGTTGTTGCTGTGCATGACGTGTGCTCTGCTCTCTCATTCAAACCTTCCTGCAGGAGCTGGAGAGGGCTGGGCCAGCCCAGAGCCCCTGTTTGGGGCTGGTTCCAGCCCAACAAAGAACCTTTGTGGCTGCCTGGAGCCAGGCAGGGAAGGAGGGAAGGAGGATCCAGGGCTGGCAGCACCACCAGGGCAGGGGCAGAGCCTGGGACACCCTCTCGTGCTCCTTCTGCCCTTCTCTTGTCCCAGAAGGGAGCTTTGTGCAGGCACTGACTGCTGCAGCAGATCCTCCCAGTGCTCTGCCCTGTGTTTGTTCAGTTTGGGCTGAGATTGCTGCAGCCTGTGCTCTCTGCACACACCCAGGGTAAATCCTGCCAGCACCTCTCCTGTTCTCCCTGTGGAGCTTTCCTCCCCTCTCCTCATTTTTTTCCATCATGCCCTGAGCTGTGAGTGCTGGAGCTGCTGCACTCAGGGGGTTTTGATGAGCCACCCATGTTAAATGAGAGAGAATTGAGCCTTACTGATGGAAAAACCCAAAGTTTATTGAAAAGTGAAGCATTACTGCAGGAGTGCAGCCTGTGAGCACAGAGTAATGATCACTGACTCCATAAATCATTGTCAGCCCCAGCTCATTTTATCATATTTGTTCTTGTTCTGCTCCATCCAAGTTTCCAGAAACATTTGGCAGCCCTCCAGCCTGGGCAGAGCCAAAGATCAAACTGTGCTCTTATTTATAGACAGCAAAGCTCCACCTGCACAGCCTCAGAGCCTCTTGGTCCCTGCAGCTGGGAGCCAGCTCTGGCCTGAAGCAGCTGGGCTGGGTTTGGAGCATTTTGGAGCATTTTGGAGCATTTTTGGAGCATTTTGGAGCATTTTTGGAGCATTTTGGAGCATTCTTGGAGCATTTTGGAGCCTTGCAGGGGAAGTTTCCTTATTGCAGGCCCTGAAACTGAGGAATACTCTGATGCACAGGGTGCCAAACCTGCATGGGAATTCTGCAGTGAATTGGTCAGAAAATACTCAGATGTCAAACCCTAACTCTGGCCCAGACAATTAAATTGTGGTGGCAGCATAATCTGTGTGTCCCCTTGATCTCAGGGTGGCAAGGGATGGAGCCTGCAGTGGTGTGGTGGGTGATTGATAATCCCAGAGAGTTCTGAGGGAAATGGAGATTCAGGTCCCATCCCTGGCCTTACTCGGGCTAGACTTGTAATTAATCTCTTCCTGCAGCCCAGCAAGTGGGGCTTACTTAAATTTAAAGGCTTAAATTTAAGTTTTGCAGCTGGGTAGATAAGCAGAACGCAGACCTGATACAGAGCTTAACCTGTATAATAACAGGTTTACAGAGCTAACCTGAATAATAACAATAACAACAACAACAACAACAATAATAATAATAATAGTAACAGTACCACCACATTTAAAATTTTCTTTTGTGGACTCTCAGCTGCCCAAACCCAAACCCTTTGTTTTCCAGTTAGAGTTAGCTCTGCTGCTTGTGTCCAAACTGTGAGGTAGGAGCTGCTTGGCAGTGTCAGACCTGATGAAAACAAAGGGTGGGAGTTGTGTTGTTTTTCCTGCTGCTGATGTGGTTGCAGATGTTTAGATGGAATTAAGCAGAGGATAAAATTGGCCACTGATTGAGTTACGTGTGGGCTGTGTAAATATGGAGACTGAGCTTTGTTGTCTCCCTCGTGTCTCTGAACCTGTGGCTATTTTTAAACCCTTTTTTGTCCGGGTATGTAAATGGAGAGGCACAGAGTGAGAGGCAGCCTTGCACACTGCCTGTGGGAGCAGCTCCAGCACCTCCTGCACTGGTGTGTGCAGGGCAGCTCTGAGCAGCTGTTTCCTGTTTGTGACGGCTCCTTCCCCACCTGACAACATCAATTTCCAGCAGAGATCTGACGGGCAGGGCTTGGTTTCTCTTGTAATGCTCACAGATTCACTCCTGTGGGCAAGTTGCAGCAATTGTCGCATTTAATGCATGACTGAGGCCCGTTCTGAGCACTCATCACCTCGTGCTGGGGCTGCAGTTTCCATGGAAAGCAGGATGGAGCAGGGGGATTGTTTGGGGAGAAGCCAGGAGCAAAGTTGTCTTGGTTTAATCCAACTCGTGCCTCCTGCAGGTTTAAATCTCCACTCAGACCCAGCCCAGGGTGTCAGAGCAGTCAGTTCTGCTCTGCACCTCGTGGCCACCTCAAAAAATGCCCTTGAAGCCTTTGCCAGGTGTGGGATTTTGGGTGCAGGCAGTCAGGAATCCCCCCTAGGGATGGAACGGTGCTGGTCTGTTCTTGGGCACTTGGAAATCCTTCAGGGCTGCTGTGGGAGTGGAGTTTGGGACCTTGGGGTGAGTTTGGGACCTTGGGATGAGTTTGGGACCTTGGGATGAGTTTGGGACCTTGGGGTGAGTTTGGGACCATGGGGTGAGTTTGGGTCCTTGGGATGAGTTTGGGACCTTGGGGTGAGTNTAAATATGGAGACTGAGCTTTGTTGTCTCCCTCGTGTCTCTGAACCTGTGGCTATTTTTAAACCCTTTTTTGTCCGGGTATGTAAATGGAGAGGCACAGAGTGAGAGGCAGCCTTGCACACTGCCTGTGGGAGCAGCTCCAGCACCTCCTGCACTGGTGTGTGCAGGGCAGCTCTGAGCAGCTGTTTCCTGTTTGTGACGGCTCCTTCCCCACCTGACAACATCAATTTCCAGCAGAGATCTGACGGGCAGGGCTTGGTTTCTCTTGTAATGCTCACAGATTCACTCCTGTGGGCAAGTTGCAGCAATTGTCGCATTTAATGCATGACTGAGGCCCGTTCTGAGCACTCATCACCTCGTGCTGGGGCTGCAGTTTCCATGGAAAGCAGGACGGAGCAGGGGGATTGTTTGGGGAGAAGCCAGGAGCAAAGTTGTCTTGGTTTAATCCAGCTCGTGCCTCCTGCAGGTTTAAATCTCCACTCAGACCCAGCCCAGGGTGTCAGAGCAGTCAGTTCTGCTCTGCACCTCGTGGCCACCTCAAAAAATGCCCTTGAAGCCTTTGCCAGGTGTGGGATTTTGGGTGCAGGCAGTCAGGAATCCCCCCTAGGGATGGAACGGTGCTGGTCTGTTCTTGGGCACTTGGAAATCCTTCAGGGCTGCTGTGGGAGTGGAGTTTGGGACCTTGGGGTGAGTTTGGGACCTTGGGATGAGTTTGGGACCTTGGGATGAGTTTGGGACCTTGGGGTGAGTTTGGGACCATGGGGTGAGTTTGGGACCTTGGGATGAGTTTGGGACCTTGGGATGAGTTTGGGACCATGGGGTGAGTTTGGCAGTGCCTCTGTTTCCTCTGCTGCTTGCCCTGATGGTGGAGCTGGTCCTTTCCACAGATCCCAGATCTGGAGCCAGGGTGCTGAGGTTAAACTGAGCATCCCCACTCCCTGCTGAGTTCCAGGGGGAACATCTCCCAGGAGAAATTGTCCTTGCAAGATTTCCACATGTCTTGGGACAGAATCTTCTCTGCAAAGTGGCTTTTACAGCTCAGTGATGTTCAGAACAGTTCTGAGCCTGCTGCAGGTGCAGGAGTGAGCTCCCATTTGGGATCAATAACCCACCAAAGAGCTGTAATTTATACAGGGGACAGTAATTATACAGGGAGCTGTAATTTATACAGGGGACAGTGATCATCTCTAGTTTGGTAACCTGATGGAAAGGTTTTCTGTTCTGGAGCTCTTCATGTGCTGGGAATGTGGAAGGAGAGGAGCTGGGTCAGACTGCTCCTCACCCAACAGCCCCAATTCCACCTCACATTTTTATCTCTTCATTCACAATGTGCTTTTTTCTCTTTCTCTTTATCAAAAGTTCTGACGAAATCAATAGGGCTTGCAGGAGAGAGAAATCCGAATCAGAACTAAAGGAACCTCCAGTTTATTAGGTTTTTAATTAAACATGATGAACACATTTTAAATACCACAAAGGCCTGGGGCTGAGCTGCATCTAATCGAAACAGATTAAGTCACCCGTCCACACTTGGGTAGTTATTAATTCTGTTTATTTATGCATGCTTGCTACAGGCAGAGTTTGCTGCTGCTCTGCTGCAGTTTATTGCACAGGGATGCTCTCCTGCATGGAGCTCTGCTCCTCATTAGCATTCAGATGTTGATTATGAAGAGCTGGTGAGGCTTAATTGAAGCACCTTTGGAACTCGGGGCCGTGTCTCCCAAAGTTAAAGGAGATCTGGGTGAAGCAGAACTTGGACATTCCTTATTGGGCAGTTCCTCCCTTTCCCTCTACACTTTGTTCCACCCATGTGAAATTCTCTAAAGGAAGTTGCTGGGTGTTCCTTAGGAAGGTTCTTTCACCGTGTGCAGAACTGTCAGTGCCACCCCTGATAACTGCCTTTTATCTTGAAATATTCTGCCTTTTAAATATTTTACATCGCTCTTGATGTCGAGTAGTTGAGGTAAACAACCTCCATTCAAACAACCTCCTCGATTTCTGTGCAGGGGTAGTTAATCCTGGCTGGTGCTAAATCTTAATTGGCCGTGTACATCGATTTACAAGTTCATAAATTTTAAAATATCCACACCTGGCTTCAGCTTTAACTCGTTTATCATAAAATACAAGTGGAGATCCTTGTGCCAGGAAGGACAAGATAGAGCAAAGTTCTTTCCTGATCTGTTTGCAAGTGTTTGTAATCCAGCGTCCAGGTCAAGGAATTACTTATGCAAAACCCACAGACTTATTTGCTTGGCTTCTTTGTCTGGAATCATCCTCAAATGCCTCATGCACCTTTTTGGAGTGTGTGCTCATGAAAACATTGTTCTTGTGATCTCCTTTGAAACCAGGGCTCTTCTGATATGCTGGGAGACAGAGCTGCTTGCTGGGGAAAATATACCATGAATTTTATTTACTGTTTATGTGGCAGCTATAGAAAATGGAATTCAGAGCCAGATTGAAACAGAGCCTCTGGAATGGTCGAGTGGAAAAAAATCATAAAGGAGTATTGGAAAAGCTGAGCAGCATTGCAGGGCTGGCTCCTGCAAGGTTAAGACACCTTTCTGTTTTCAGTTACTGCTCAGGTTCATTGTTTTACCCACAAAAAATAAACACTGCAGCTTCCCACTGGAGTGGCAGTCCCACTAAATGAGCATTTTTGGGAATTTAGTGATCCAGCCACGTTTGCAAGTGTGATAATCAGTAACAATTGAAACTTAGCTGAGCACTGAGATAAAAACCCACCAAACTCAGGTTGCCACGGTTGTGTGTTTTAAGAATAAATAAGATCTTAGCTTAGGCACGTCTGGGAAGGTCTTGTCTGTGTCTTATTCTAAGAACTCAGAGTGGAAAAGAACCATCAGCCTCCCAGTCAAAAGTGACCAGTGAAGGATGAAATTATTCTGCTCGGGGGAAAAAGTTGTTATTTAAAGGTTGCATAAAATTATAGTTACTGAGTAGCTGGCAGGCTTACAAAATGCTGAGGTGCAGTACAGCTGGAAAATACAAGGTTTATTACAGCTCGAAAAGGGGAATTTGGTTTAAACACAGGTTCCTAGATGAAAGATAACAATCTTTTGTTTGTGATTAACTTGCATCAGTCTTTGATCCAAGCCCTTGTTGAAAGGGATCAATACTGCACGTACAGCACTGAGTTTATTGTCAAGTCCTTTTGGAAATAAGGCAGTGAATTAAAAATCAATTATACGTGCAGAAAAGTTTGTGTAGGGCAATCAATTCTGTCCTTTTAGTTTGCCAAAAGATTCCATTGTTTAACCAGCTGTGAAAAGGAATGAATTTTAAAAGCCTCCCGCAAATGAGGGAGCCCAAAGGGGCGGGGGGAGAGATTAAAAAAAAATTATTTCAGCATTTCATGTTCAGCACAGGCTCTTCAGGGATAAATCTATAAATCTGTCAGTGACCTTGGCTTCAGAGTGGGTGATTTCACTGCTTCCCCTGATGTTGATCTTTGCCCAGCTGCCGGAGCAGTTGCTGTTTTCCTCAACAATATCATTTTGGGGTTTGTTGAACTGCCATGTGCTTCTGGATGGAACATTCAGGTGGAATGTTTTTATCTGTGAAGCACTCACCATGCTGCTGATCCCAAACCAGCACAGCTCCCTGCCCACAGCTCAGGAGCTGTGTCTGGGTGGGACAGAGGAGAAACTCCAAACTCCAGCTCCAACCAAACCCTCCTGAGGGGCCGTGAGGAGCTGCTGGTTTGTTCTGCCCTCCCCACAGCCCCCGAGCTGCCTGCAGCCTCGGGGAGGGGATCTGCTGCTGGGGAGATGAATAAACACAGCCAAGGTTGATTGCCAGGACGGCGTTTTTCATCTCATTTTCAAGGGCATCTTACAAACGGAGCTGGCGTGCACTTGTGGTGCTCTCCATCATCCCTGTGAGTGCTGGGGGAGGTGGGGGATTGTCTCTGTCCCCCCAGAGGGCACAGGGGTGGTTTTAGCCACTGAGGGGGCCCAAGGGGGGCTGCAGGGTCAGTTTGGTGTCCGTGGGTCTGTCCCACCCCGTGGGCAGAGCAGAGCCCAGCTCCAGCCTGGACCCGTGGTGATGTCTGCCAGGGACACAGCTCCTGCCTGCACCACCCTGACCTTTTATCCAGATTTTATCTGCTCAGGGATCCGGAATCTGGGTTAAATATAACCTCCTGCTGTATCCTGTTCTGCTCCAAAAGGAAACTGAGTCATGACATTCTAAAGGGCAGCTGGGGAGTGCAGGGATCATCACAATTGGGGATTTTCTGAGCTTAATGCTTTTGGCATGGCAGGAGAACCGAGGGAGGGATTGTAACTCACCTCTGGTGGTTGTGGTGGAAGTGCAATTGAAATACAGTAATAAATAATGAAGTGCTTTGATATTTTCTGTTTTCAGTCTATGATAGAAATCTGCAGCTTCTTTCCAAGTGATTTTGGCTTAGTCTGAGGTGATACAGGTAAAAGTGTCTCCTTTTCAAATGCTTATGTTGGAACTGTACTTCATGAAACTCACAGAGCCCAGGAATGGATTACTTGACATGGCAAATGTCTGTTTTATTTTGGAGGAGTTGTTTGCTGTCTAAATGGCAATTTGCTGTTCCTAACGAGATTGCTTTACAAACACAAAAACCCCAACCCCTAAAACAAAGCCAGAGCAGACAGATGACAGCATTGTCTGCAACTTGACAAGATGATATTTGGTTTTTGAATTTTTTTTCCCTGATAGTTTGGTTCTCTGTCTGAGCCTTGACTTGGATTCTTTGTTTGAACACGAGGCTGACAGCCCCAAACCCCCAAACTTCCACTGGATTCTCTGTGTTCTGCCCAACAGCTTAGCTGGGAATTATTTCGTCTGGCCCAGTGGCCATTGCAGCAGCAAATGACAAAATGCTCTTCAAATGGGTGTAGTGACATAATTCCTATTGAAGAAATGTTGATTACTGTCACAATGTGGATGCTCTGTGTGCTTTAGTGCTCAGGGCTTATCTTTCTTGCACAACATAAGCAGTATGAATGCCAAAATACACCTCATTTGCAAGTGCTGTTTGCATGATAAATTTTATTTTTCTAATCTCCCCTATCAACAGAACCAATTTTTTTTTTAATCTTTCCGATGACATAAAAATGCATTTTAATGAGGCAAATTATCAAGCTTTGTCTCTTCTGTGTACGAGCGGGGCGGCCACATTCAATTAGGCTGAAAAATGATCATTTGTTCTATTACAGGCTGTAACAGAGCGAGTGCAAAGCCATGATCCATCACCAGTTGCTCAGCTTTATGCTACTTAAATCACTTGCCATCCTGTCAGGGGCTCGGAATCCTCCACGGGAGCCATTATTTAATTTAAGTTTGTAAAGGTGTCACTTGTTTGATAATAGGCTGCTTCTGTAGTAGATGAATGGGGACTAAATATTCATCATTTTCTGCATCCATCCCAGATCCCTAATGAGTTTCAGGGATGGCAGCGCCAGCAGAGCTGATGATGGTGGTGCCACGGAAGGAATTGGGCAGCAGTGAGGGAGGACCAGGGGCAAACCCCACACCCTGCAGTGGGGACAGGCAGGGGCTGGTGGGCACTGAAAGGTTCCCCATGGAGTGAGCAGGGCCCGAGGCACAGGGAGGGATTGCTGGGGTGCTCTGGGCAGGGATGGGAGCTGGATCTGTGCTCCTGTGGGTCCCTCCAGCTCAGGATGTTCCAGGATTCTGTGAGTTCTGCTGGAGCCGGAGAGGTTTGCTTTGGGAGCTTGGCTCCATGGTGCTCCCAGAGCCAGCCCGAGGGTCTCGAATGATCTGCAGGGAAACTCAGATTTGGGTGTGCAAATACCCCCTGGAAGGATTTTGGGGTCCATCCCTGGCCACGGAGGAGCTTCCCCTGAACCCGTGGTTGGCCCAGCTCCTGCGGGGTGTGTGTGCTGTGCCAGCCCCTCTCTGCACATGGGGGCTTCCCCTGCCTGCCCCTGTTGTGTGCTGTCCCTGTGCTGGTCCCTGCCCAGCAGGCTGCACTTAAAAACTCCTGCTGCCTGCCCAGTGTTGTTTTTGCACTTTGTGCCTCGTGGCCGTGTTGTGGTGAAGGCTTTGTGGTTGTGCCTCAGCCTTTAGGTGCCTCCCCTGCTCCCCCCGGGCTTGGTGCACCTCGGGTTTCCCCATCCTTTTGTTCTCCCCTCCTCCCCCAGGCCTGTCCCTGCATCCCTCAGATTTATATGGCTTTTAGGCTGCGTGGGGAGATTGATCAGGCAGGCCTTATGCATTTAGAGGAGCTGATAAATGATACGGCAGCACATTCCCCTCCACTGCTCTGGAATAACTTGAGCGCTCAAATCAAACATCCCATTTGCCACAAATTGGGGAAGGCAAAGAGGGCACCTCTGGTTTATTAGGGTGCATATTTCATTTATCTCTTACGGGAGGTATTGTCCAGTCCTACGTGTCTGGGGAGGTAATTCCAGTCTGAGCACCACCTCCCCTGCCCCCTCCCCTTCAGGGTTTCCTTTCCAGCCTTCACCTTTGTTACAGCTGATTTTCTGGTCCTTCATTTTCAATTCTTTAATCATTCCCTCTCTTATTTGTGGTCCCTTTTTCACTGCTGGCCCCATTCTCCCCCTCACTGAGAATGTGTCCCTCACCCTGGAATTTGATTTTGTCCTCACCAGTGTTTCTTCCACCCAGATCTGCGTGCTCAGGTGTCTCTTCTCTCCACTGCAGCCAGTGCAGACTTACTCTGAGAGGAATTTAGGGAGTCTCCAGAGGTTTCTTGGTGTCATTTTGGTGAGGGTCAAAAACTGGAATTTGTATCAGAGTGCCTGAATTCCACCCTGGGCATCGCTGCAGTCACAGCCCCTCTGTTAATGATTTACCTGGGAAGGCACCTACAGAAATTCCTGCCTCTCCAGAGGGATCATTTCCATTTTGTCTCATTATTCTTGGATTTGTTCATTGCTCCAGAGTCTGGGGGCTCTTGAAGTGCTTTTGTTTGTTTCCTTCTGCCATTTGCATAAAAATCCCTGTTTGATGGCAGAAACTGTCTCCAGAATAATTGACAATAATGGCTGAAATCCCCATGGGACATTTCTGTAGTAGGGAACCTCCACTGGAAATGCTGCGTTTGAGCCTTGAGGGATCACACAAGATATTTCAGGTAGTCCTTGAAAAGGAACATGTCCAGCTCTTTCTTTTTACTTCTTGCTCTTCGGTTTTGATGTACAAGAAAGCTTTTTGTGTATTAGCATTTTAACAGCAGTTTAAAATAACAACCAGAAATGAAATCTCTTCGTGTACAGAAAAGGCAATCTGAAGTATAATCAAAAGCTTTCTGTTGTCTCTTGTCAGCAGCACATTGTTTTGCTTTTCTGGGTCACAAATGTGCCAGACCTTTGTTCTGTTTAACTCTTAAAAGGCACCTTTAAAAAGCCATTTATGTAAAAAACACACTCAAATCATTTTAGCTTTGTTTGCAGCACTGAGAAACTGCCGATGGCAGGAGACAGAGAATGTTGGACAAACAGAAAGGTTTTTGTGTCAGCCAGGGCAGGCCCAGGACTTGTTGCTCTCTGGAAGATTTTCCTGCTCTCAGCCCTCTGTGCAGTGTCACTGCTTCGGGAAGGGAATTTCTCCTTTTCCCACTCCTCTCTTAGCAGAGGAAATTGCAAACTGAGCAGCTTTCCAACGAGTGGGTTCCCCCTCTGAAATGTGGGACCATTAGTGAGGTACCCAGGGCTGATAATGCCTGGAATAATCCAGGAATTGTTCTTCCAGAGGGAGGGTGTTTATCCAGCAGCCCTTGCAGAGCTGCAGGAGAGCAAGGTCAGGGTTCCTCTCCTCCTCCTCCTCCTGCTGCTGCTTTAATGCCCAGACAGGGTTTGATCCCAGCATCAGCTGCTCTGCCAGCCTCGGGTGTCTGATTTTATCTCCTTTGGGGATCACATTTCTGCTGCCACTCTGTGGGATTGCTGGGTGATCTGTGGGATCGTTGTGGGATCACTGTGGGATTGCTGGGTGATCTGTGGGATCGTTGTGGGATCGCTGGGCGATCTGTAGGATTGCTGGGTGATCTGTAGGATCACTGGGATTGCTGGGTGATCTGTGGGATCGTTGTGGGATCGCTGGGTGATCTGTGGAGTCACTGAGGGATGGCTGGGTGATCTGTGGGATTGCTGTGGGGTCTCTGAGATCTGTGGGATTGCTGTGGGATCACTGTGGGATTGCTGGGTGATCTGTGGGATCGCTGTGGGATCACTGGGTGATCTAAGGAATCACTGGGTGATCTGTGGTATCACTGTGGGATCCCTGCCTCCCCACAGCTCGGCAGCCATCAGGAATGGAGCAGAGGGAGCCTGTGTTCCTCACCAAAGCCTTTGGAGTTGGATTTTAGCGTGGTGCCCGAGCAGGGGCGGGAGGCACAGGGACCAGGCAGTTGGTGCAGCCCCTTGGCCGTTTGTCAGCAGCTCCCAGACATCCATCTGTCCATCCCTGCATCCCTCCCTGCATCCAGCCCTGCATCCCTCCTGCACAGGTTGCCTGGCAACCCGGGCCGGAGCCGGCGGGGCCGGAGCCTCCCGGAGCAGGTCGGGGATGATTTAGGAGCAGGTCGGGGATGATTTATCGGCAGGGCCGGGCGGGGACCCGGCAGCTTTTAACGGGAACCGCCTGGAACTGAGGGCTTGGGAGCATTTGATCCGGGATGTGCAGTGACAGCACCCAGAGCCGATAATCAGGGTGCAATTAGAGCAAACAGAAAGGCTCCTTGTCCAGACAGAATTGATTTTTTTTTTTTAGATTATTATTTTTTATTTTTTTGCTCCTTGGTTTTTCCCATCGGGACTCCCCCACAGACACAGGTGCAGTGCAGAATGGGAATCAAAGCTTTGCCTGGTGCTTTGGGTGAACCTGTAATCTTTCTCTTTATAAAAATAGCTCTGGTAAAAATCCTGATGGGAAAATACAGCTGGGGTCAGCACAAAAGGTTAGCAACACCCTGACAGCTCCAGGCCCGGGGTGAAGGAAGAGCTGAATTCTCCTGCAGCCCTGGAAATGTCTGAGAGCTGTTGTGTCACCTTCAATATCATGTTGCCTTTCATGCAGACTCTTGCATTGATCCCTGGCATTAAGGGAAGGGGAAGAGGAGTTTTGTAGACTGGCATTTAGGTATTGGTGCACGCCGTGGTCACAAGGAGAACTCTCTCTCTGCCTTGAAATATCACCTTCAATAAATTAAATGGGAGGAAACTGGGGCAGCCTTTGGGTTGAGCACCTCAGTCCAGCTCCTCTTTTCCCAGCCTGGCTGTGAAGAGGGATGGGCAATCCATGCAAAACATGTTGACAAGAGCATTTGTGTGTGTCTGAGGAGGCAAAGAGGAGAAAAAGGATGATGAATCCACTCTGACCTCCTGAATGGCAATATAAATACTTTATTGAAAATTCTAAATAAATGTGTTTGTAACCAGTAATCCTGCTCTGCATGCAATCTCATTTAGCCAACTGGGTATGCAAATGTGCTATTAATGTGTTTGCATCCAGTATAAATACACAAATCTAATCTGTTTATATATGTCATTTACACACAGCTGTGCTCACGCTCACTTAATACCAATATTTCCAGGCAGCGAGAGGTACCATGGGAGCTCCATTGTTCCCAACAAAAGCAGCTCCATGGAAGGGGGGTCATTATCGTCCAGGATCTTTTGGCATTCCCCAGGGGGAGGCTGGTAATGACTCTGTCTGTGGCTGCTCTGGCTACTGGAGCTCAGGCTGGGAGGTGCCTCTCCCGCAAAGCTTTGGCTTCTGCCCCCCACACTTGGGGCAGGCTCTCCCTTTTCAGTGTAATTTTTCAGGAAGACAAAGCAATGCAGTTGGGAGGGAGAGAGGAAATAGTTGGGCACCTTGAAGGCTTTCAGCTGATGTATTCCTTGTCAGTTTGTTTAGAGAGGACACTTGATCTCACGGGCAGATGGCCTGGGGAGTGCAAGGTTTGTGTCACGTGTGGGTGACCAGGGCTGCACTCTGCCCAGGGGCTTTGAATTTCCACTGGCAACATCCGTGCCTTGTCATACAGAGTGGTAGCTAATGAATACCACCAAAATATTTTGGTTTGGTCTTTGAGTGAGAGAACTGGGTGAAAACATGATTTTATTTTCAAGTGTCTCTAAATGTGCTGCACACTGAAGTTTTGCACCTTGTGAGGATCAAGAGGTAAAGATGCTTTCATGTATTTAGTGTTTATCTGCTGTTAACCATGAAAACTCCATAGATTTTCCCTACCATATTTATTATAAAACTTTAACATCCGTTTTAAGTATGGAAGGTGTTTTCAACTTCCATTGGCATCTGCCTAGAAAACCTCGGGCCTTTCCAGACGTGCACTAAACCTATTGCTTTCATAACAGCAAAATCTCTCATTTTGTTTGTTTAGAATTAAGGAAAAGGTTGAGAGAAGAACTTGCTGTTCTTGGACATAGGCTAATGAGGTGATTTTATTTTTTATTAGAAAGATTGAGAAATAAAACCCTTATTTTCCTGGATTGAGAAAGATGAGAAGAGGCCCTGTGTGTGTAAATGTTTTGCATTACACAATGCTCTTCACTCATTAACCAGGTGGAAATTGTAGGGAGGGAATGAAACAGCACATGGAATTTCTTAGAGGAAATGCATCAGATCTAAACTCGATTGCAGCACCACGTCAGGAGAGACACCTTGGTAGCAGTGATGAATTTGCAGGTTCGTCAGAGTTGTGCTGCCTTTCTGAAGGTTTCAGTTGGAAATGTCCAGCTGGAGATGGATTAAACAGGTTGGTTGTTGTTTTTGCAGTGGATGTTCTGGGTGCACGCTCTCAGCACCAGCCTCATTTGGGGTTTTTGAGGTAGAGAAGCAGACGGGGAGCTGAGCTCCCTGTGAAACCTGCACGGGGTGCAGGGTTTGCAGCAGTTCCTGCTGCCAGGCTGTAATCTGGGGATAATGGAAACCCTGACGCACGAGCTCAGCACTGGCACTGCCAGCCCCGTGACAAACGTGCCAGCTGAGCTCTGTCAGGCACAGCAGAATGGCTTTGTGTATCTTGTCAGGAGATTTGTTCCTCGGGATAAAATATGGGACCTGCAAGTAACGCACAGGCAAACATTAACATGCTTGTTCCTTGTTCTCCCCAGGTTATTTATAGCTCCCTGTGTACACGCAGGATGCTGCAGCATCTAATGCATTTCATCAAATTATCAAATGGTATTAGGAGGCCTCGTGCTGGGGCTGGTCAATAGCCATGGAAACCACTCCATAAAACAGAACCGTGTCTGTCAGCACTGGCTGCCCCACAAGCCGTGGGATTTCCTAAAGCTGCTTCACAGCACTCATTACCCACAGCACTTTTTTAATTGTGGCACAGTTTGTCTTCAGTGAGCAGCACAAACAATAATGCTGACAGAATCCTGTCATAAGCAATCTTTTAAAGTTAAACAGAAGTGGTAAAATTGAAATGTTTGTCCTAAAAATCCAAATTATGTACTTGTCAAAATGAAACCATTGTGCTCCAGAGCCACTTCCACTTCTTACCCAGGCTTATCCATAGGTCTGAGCCTCGTTGTTCCCCCAGCCCTGCGTTTGAGGCTATTTTAGCTTGGCAGCTGTCGCTCTCAGATGCCTCCTGTGAGCAGTGCAGCATCTCCTGCAGCACTGACACACGGACGTGGAATTTGGTGCATGTCACTTGTGCAGGGGAGAGCAAATTCAATCAGTGCCAGGCAGTCTGCTTTGTGGGACGCCGGGGAGCAACAGGTCACCTCTGATTTGGTGTGCAACTGTTTCATTCTGTTATATTTAAAGCCATTTTGAGGTCTCTGTTGGACTTGGAGAAAAGGAGTAGCTGTTCTTGCTGCAGGGAGAATGGGGCACGATGCCTGAATTAATGGAAGACTAGAATAGGAAGGAAAATCTGAAAGTGGTTTTAAAAAAAGTATTGTTAAGCTTTAGAATTTCTGTCTGGGGGACTGAAATTATTTTTTTGTGTGCCTTGTTGTTATTTGTATATTAAGAAGTGCCTCTCTTTTGCCTTTCCAAGAGGCACGAAGCTCCTTTAGGGTTGGGTATCTCACAGGGCCTCAGTGGCCCAGGGACAGTTCTGTACATCAGTAAAGGTGACAGCAGGGTTGGCCAGAAGGATTGACTTCATTCCTACTTGGAAATTTGGAGCAGCATTCCAAGGTCCCTCTAATTCTGTTATTCAGATGGGCTCTGTGCTAGGCTTGCATTTCCAGTAGGGACTTCTGACATCCCATGGGGTCAAAGGAAAACAGTTTGTCATAGGTTTTATTAATAGGGTTGAATCACAACACAAACCAAATTTAACATAGTTTGGTTAAAAGGAATCTTATAAAATAAATTAAATGGTTCCCTAAGAATTCAAGTGCGCCATAGTAAGTCTTGGGCAAAATAAGGAATAGGAGTTGGGTGTTCTCATCTTATGCCATGGACCAGATTGAGCTCTCCTGTTTTCCTGAGCTGTTCCAGCTCTGGTTTCTCCTTATTCCCTACAGCTTTTTCAGTCACCTTTTGCTGTGTGTGCTGGGAAGTGATGCTGCAGAGGCACCGTGCATCCCTCTGACCCAGCCCAGGAGGCAGCGATGGCAGAGCAGGGACTGAGAGCATCCCTGCAGCTCCCTTTGCAGCGCCTCCCTTCCAGTGTTTCTCCATTTAGCTGGTTTCCATCCTTGTGAATTCCTGCAGAGGGGAATTGCACTGCTCTTTGGGACGTTGGGAGTGGTGTTGGGGTGTGTTTGTCACTGCTGCTGCCACCTTCTCCTGCCCAGGGCACCAGCCAGAGGTTTGTGGTGCCAGGGGAATGATCCACCCACCCCAGCATAATGAGAATTCCTTGGGAAAATTCACCTGGTAAAAATGAGTGTATGAGTGCATTAGGGACCAGCTGTACTCCGTGGGCTCTCAATATCCTGCTCTGCAGGTACTTGGGTGACTTCTGCCCGTGTCTGGGGGCTGGTACCTTGCTGTCAGTAAAATTTTCCATGTTTGGGAGCTCGGGCACCCCCTAAACACTGAAATCCCGGGTGCTGTGTTGGCTGGTTTGGAAGGAGCAGGTGGGTACGAGTAAATCACACACTGGAAGGGACTGTAATCTCCAAGCCTTTACAACCGGTGGTTAATTCTCGTCTCCGTGCCCCCGGGCACGTTCTTGGCGAACTCTGCAGTCTTGCTGGTTTTGAGGGTCAGGGTTAGGTGAGGATAGATCCCTGTGGGAGCAAAGCTGCAGGATCCTGAGCAGGAGGTTCCAAAGAGGCTCTTCCCTCGCATGCAGGGTTATGGTGGGAGCTGCTGGGGTGCCCAGAGCATGGTTTGAGCAACAAATTCACCTTTTTGGGGAGTCCTCATGCCCTTCCCAACATGGAAGGCTCTGATCACTGCCCACCTCCTTCCAGCTGATGTTTGCAAAAAGATGTGATCCAAAATATGTGAAGCCAACCTGAGGCTCGATTCTCTTTTGGGAATTTTAAAATCTCATTTCCCTCCCTTCCCTGGAATAGTAGGGCCCACGTACTCAGCATCCATTATCTTTTTTGCAGACAGAATTTGTTATTTACTCATTATTTATACCTGTGCACAGTGTTTATAGGAAAGGAAAAGGCCTTTTATTTTTTTGTTTGTTTCTTTTTAGGGGATTATGAATTCTCCTTTCCCCCCTTTCCCTAGAATAGTAGGGCCCACATACTCAACATCCCCTATCAGTTTTGCAGACAGAATTTTGCTGTTTTCTTGTTGTTTATACCTGTGTACGGATGTTGACAGGAAAGGAAAAATCCTTTTTATTTTGGTGTTCATAGGAAAGGAAGAAATCCTTCTCTAGAACATCCCTTCCAGAGAGAGGCACTTTGTTTAGCCTTAAAGCTCCTGGTGGGGATGTGCCGGGGGGCCGTGAGGGGGTCGCGGCCAGGGGCTGAGGGGCTGAGGGTGCCGAGGGAAGGGGCCGGGGAGAGGACAGGCAGGAGAGAGAAGGGAGAGAACGAGCAGGAGAGAGGAAGGAGAGGACGAGCAGGAGCGAGGAGAGAGGAGGGAGCGGTGCTGGCGGCCGGGGGCTGCTCGGCTCTGCGAGCTGCTGAGGGGCAGCGCCGGGGGCCGGGGCCGGGCGGCGGCGGCGGTGC
>VWYN01010461.1:163410-196895 GCA_013400075.1 Hippolais icterina | reverse complement strand
CCGCTCCCTGCCCGGCCCCGGCCCCGCTGCGAGCCCCGCCGAGGAACGCGGGGGCTGCGAGCCTTTTAACCCCTGCGGCACCTGCCCGGCGCCCCGAGCCCGGCGCTGCGCATTGCCCGGCCCCGAGCGGCTCCGGCAGCGCCGGCTGTGGCACCGACTTTGGCGGAGCTGCGAACGCTGGAAGTTGGACGTGGAAGGGGGATGCGGTTGGGATTTTTCGGTGTGTTTCCCCAGCCCTTCCCTCCGTTCGGAGCCGTGTAGGTGCGTTCGCTTCCCCGGCAGAGCTCGGGCTGCCGGCGCCGCTCGGCTCCGCTGCCGATTCACAGCAGCCGTTTGGGGGATTTTTTTTTAATCTTTTTTTTACATTTTTCTTTGCTGCTGCTGACACGCTGTTTTTATTATCTTTTACCACAGAAACGGTTTATTAAGGGGTTGAGGCAGTACGGCAAGAACTTCTTCAGAATCCGAAAGGAGTTGCTTCCCAATAAGGAGACCGTAAGTACATTTGGACTTTATGTAATTTGCTTTTCCTCTCGCTGCTTCGCTGTTTGATCTTGCGAAACTCTTCCCTTTTTACTCCGAATTCCCCTCAGATAAACGGAAGAGAAATCCAGAGCCAGCCGAGGCAGCTGCTGATTTTTAGTGCAGTTTTTTAGGTCTTGGGGTATGAAAGATGTTACATAAAATAATCGTCATGGCTGGACGGAGCCACGGAGCCTGGGTGAAGTGTATTTATGGAGACCGAATCTAATTTTAAATCCTGACATTATGACGGGATAATACATTTTGTGTCACCCGGTGGGGCTCGAGTGGCATCGGGTAATTAAAGAAAACCTAAACCAAAACAGCCTCTGGTGGGATCGGGCAGCCCGAGCCTGTGACCCGCACCGAGCCGGGCTGGCCTTAACTCTTCCCTTTCCCTGGAACTCGTGTTTGGGGATGGATCCGTGATCTCTGACCTTCTCAGGCTTATGTAACCCTGCCATTCCACCCAAAATCCCGGCAGGGCTCCGGGGACACAGACAGGGACTGGTGGGGGACTCCTGCAGAGGGGACAGGGTCTGGGATGCCCTGGGAACCCGGTCCCTTTAACATTTGTTCCTAAAAGAGCCTCAGTTTCTGTCCTGCAGGTGTCCTTTAACTGAGGGGAGGCTTTGGGAAAGTGGTTTCCTTTTTGTTCTGGATTTAGAAGGGAAATGGAGTTGGTCTATTTTCTAGCAGTATGTTAGTGATGTGGAAAACACTGATTTAAAGCATCACAGAGTGTTTAGACTTTCGTAGGTGTGGAGTCTGGATGTGCACTGGGGAAGAGCATTGCTGTAATAATATTTAAAAACCTCTCAGTTTCTGTAGGATGATTCCATTCTCCTCTGGGAGGTTCTTGTGAGACAGTGCTGTGATAACACAAATCTTTGGGTGGTAAATAGTAACACTGTGTGAGTTAAAAAGGAAGGGGAGGATGAGACAATGACAAGTTCACTCATTCTGGTGAGAAAGGAAACTCAAATTACTGCTCAAGTGTTGGTGGACTGGAGGATTCTGTTGGATTTTGAGGCGTGGAGGCCCAGTGCTGGAAAGGTGACAGCTGGGAGGGAATGCTGAGTTAGTGTGGATCTTATCAGCACCTGGCAAACCTAGCACTTATCATGCCTTTCCTCTTTTCTCCAGAATATCTCCCAGAATGGGTTTAGAACAAATCAGTGTTTCCTTTTAGAAATGAATTCTGCTGATGGCAAAGTTGCTGAGAGGCAAAAGTCCTCTTCTAAGTTTGAATTACAGCAGCTCTGAAGTATATTGTATTTTTATAAATTGAAATTTATATTTTAAATATGGAATGTGGAGGGGGAGTGTTTATGATCAAGAAAAACATTTTGCAGGGGGGAGGAATATTAACCCTGAAAAATGGAGAGGTAGGGGCAGGTGCCTGCCCCTGTTTGTGCTACTTAACTTCTTACACTGGAGCTTGGATGTTGGGCTTAGGGTTTTTGTAAAAGTTTTGCAAGTGGTGTTAAACTTCACCCAAGGTCTGTTTTTTCAAGTGTTATATTTTTGTTTCATTAGGTCTAATTTTTTACTACAGAGAAGACTAAATATTAAGTCTGAGCTGTGGGAAGGATCATGTTGATGGGTTTGGGCTCAGGGTTTTTTTTTAGCCCTTGTGGTAACTGATCTACAAATAACCTTTGACCTACAACGGGTTGTTTATAATCTCCGCTTCCTATTTTTGCCCACAAGCCTCACTTCTGCTTTCTTTAATTCCCAATCTTTCTCAGCCCACATTTACAGCTGTTTTGCTATAGGAAGACATTGCAGGATAAAGCTGCAGTAAATATTTGACTGTCCACTTCTGCGTCTGTTCCTTAAAGTGGAATAATGAGTAATGTAAATGACAAGGCTGTGGGATTAATTTGTCTGCATTTTCTCATCACCAGAATAATTTCAGATACTTTGCCTGCCATTTTTCTGTTGCAGTTTGCAGTAACCCTGTAGCAATTCCAGAAACACCAGAAAAAGGCTTTATTCTCCATATTAACATCATGGAGGAACCATGTGGAGGTTCAGCCTCCATATTAACATCAGTGAAACTCTAAGAAGTTGTTACATGGATATTAAAGCAACTTCCAGCTACTTAAAGATGTGTCGGGGCACTCTTGGAGAGACTTGCCCTAGTGGTTGTTGGAAATCTGATTTATTAAGAGTTTTCCTTCCTGGTCACTGAAGGTTGTGGGGAGAGGACCCAAGGATTTCTGCCTCTGCAAACCCCACTGAAAGTTACATCTCCTTATTATCATGATTTTTGTAAAATATGTTCCTTCCTAGGCCCTTCACTGGGGGAAAATCCTCCCTAATGTCACCCTAAACCCTAGGCTGGAACATGGAAACAGTGGAAGAAAAGGACTGCAACAGAAATACAGAATTCTTGTAGAGACCAGGCCTATTTTATGTTAAATCAAGCTGAGGCTGCTGTGCAGAAAGTCAGGATATAGAGGTGAACATGACATTGGGTTTTTTTCCTACTTTGGGAAGGTGTAAATGGCCGTGGTGAGAGATGAGAATTAGGCCATCCTGTACTGAGCTTTCACAAGTGTGTTAAGGAATGTCCTATTTGAGTTGTGCCTTGCCTTTCTTTCCCCTCCATAGTTAGTGTGCAATATCTTTTGAGAAAACCCCGTATTTATCAATGTGCATTTTAACTAGTTTAACATAGTTTTTCAGCAGTTTTTAAATTATTTCTTCTAAATGAGTAGTCCTTAAGAGAAAAGCTTTATGAAAGAGAATGTTTATTCCATATCAGAGGTGTGTTTGGGTCTTCACTCTGCTGGTTTATTTCGCATTTCCAGTTTATTTCCATGTTTATGTCCAGGAGGGGTTCCCAGTGGACGTGGGAGTAAATAACTGCAATGCATCAAGGAAGGTGCTGCTTTAATGTTGGATCAGTGTTAACCTGCTCATCCTCTGGAGGAAAAGTGCCTCCATGAGATTTTTAAATGAAACTTCCGAAACTTCCTTGGTGAACTCTCTGAAATGCACCTTCTCCTCTATTTCCATGCAGCTTTCTTCCTTTTCCCCTGGGTGGTTTCCCCTCAGTTGCAGCTGACACAGCTGATGAGCTGCCCTGCTCTCCTTTGGTGAGCAGCACTTCTGATTCCTCTTCATGGGAAGAAGTAAATTTTGGAGGCTTTTCAGTGACACGAACAGTTTTCAATAATTACTTTCATTTAAATTCCCATGTTGCAAGAATGAAAGGTGCACAGCTGGCAACAGTTTTCTTAACTATCTGGTTTGGCTTTAAATGTGGGTTTTATTCCCCTCCCATCCGCCCATTTTGGGATAATTTGCTAAAACTTCGTGATAATACAGGATTTTCTGAGTATTTAACATTCTGCTCTGAATTCTTTAGATGATTACACTGAGCTACTTGAATTTGAGAGTTTTAGAAGCACCAGCATTGTGATAGGCCTGAGATAAAGGTACTTAAATGCCTCCAAGGTTGGGGATTGCCTTTCTGTGCTCATGGAAACAGCTTAACTCTGTGTTGGCTTTGTGCAGGAGGTGAACAGAAACAGGGAATGGACGGGAGCTGGTGCAGGGCAGTGCCTCCATCAGAGCAGGAGCAGGAGGGTGCCAAGCCCCGGTGTCACCTTGCTGGCACCCAGAGCTGGCTCCTGCTGCTCGGCCTGTCCTTGTGCTGCTCTCAGAAATGCTGCTGGGAGCCTCAGGCTGCTCTTGCAGTTTGGTTGAACTGTTCCAGGCCACAGTCCCAGCAGGGACAGGGGTGTTCCCGGTGGCTGGGGTTCCTGCAGCCTGCTTTGGGGCAGGGGTGTTGTCTGAGCAGTGGAACTCCAGCCTCGTGCCCCCAGAAATGGAGATGTGTGTGACTGTCCCTTTGCTAGGTTCAGGAGTGATGTCCTTCATCCTGCCAGGTTGTCACCTTGGCCTTTGCTGCAGCTGAATTGAGATTTTGAAGCCTCCTTGCCTCTCTTGCCTGAGCACTTTGGGCCCTTCTGAGAGAAAACCCCAGAGCTCTGGGGCTGTTCTGGGGCTCTCCAAAGGCTCCTGTGCTCCCCAGGGACAGTTCCTGGCACAGTGCTGGGCATGGTCCCTGTGCCCCCCTCCCCTGCTGGCAGCCCCAGCTCCTCAGCAGGCCCTGCAGGAAGCCCAGGAGGAGCACAGTGGATCTTTGTGCAGGCACGCAGACTCGGGGCTAATTTTGGGTTGAATTTCCCTGTTGAGCACATAGGTATCTGTGGTGTGTGTGATTTTTGGTTTGGCTGCTGAGCAAGGGATGACAGAGTGCAATCGAAAGATCTTGCCTCTGGGTGGATGCTCCTTTATTTGGCTCTAAAGCACAGAGTAAACAGGAGTTATGAATATTGGCTGTTTCCTGACATTGAAGTACCTGCAGCGTGCTGTATTTATGCACATAAGAGCTAAATATGCAACATTTCTTTAGGAAAAATGGTCTCTCTTCTGATAGTAAAATCTTCCTCTTCAAATTAAATGCTGCTGGGACTTACCTCAGAGACTAAATAAGCCGTGCTCTGTTAATGTTAGGAGGCAAAATGAGTGCAGTGTGAGCTTTCAGCATAAACTTCTGTTTAATTTTAGATTGGGGTTTAGATAAACAATTTTATTCTTGCCTCATTAATGCTTAATCTTGTGTTACATAATACACAATATTGGCTTCCTGAGTAGCTCTTAAATATAGTGCAAATGTGTAGTAGCTGAAAGGTCAGTGCAGTTACCATATGTGCGGGCTGGCAAGGTGGCTGTCCCCTCCCCATGGCACTCCTGATGGCAGCCAGCAGCCCCAGGAATATTTGTGCAAGACTCTCCCGAGCCTCTGAAAGGTAGAGCTTCTCCCTCGACACAATTGTTCACATAGCAGAGTGCCTTTGATCAAAGGAGGGGGATAATTAGATGAATATCTCTTGGTCTGTTGGTATAAAGTGATTACTTAGCCCTACATTGGCTTTTTAATATTTGCATTTAGTGGTGAGCCTTGTTTGTAGCAGGAGCTGCCTTGTGGCTGTGGTGTGGGCTTTATCCCTGCTCTGCTCTCCCCAAGGAAATCTGGTTTATTTGAGGCCATATTCCCCTAATGATGGAATATTAATACAGTGCAGTCAAGCCATATTATTTCCTGCCTTGTCTTTGCTGCGGGAGCGTTCAGAGAGGGACAAGCTGTGGAAGCCTTTTCTGTTTGAAAGCTGAACCTTTTTCTTTAATAACTTGTTCTAGCCTGGATGCAGTCAGAGCTGAAATTTTCCATTAGAGTTTGAAGCGACTGCCAACATAAACAGCCACTGCTTCTTTTCATTTCATCCTGCTCGCTGCTGCTGCTGCTTCCAGAGCGTGGCCATTGCAGGCACGGGGGTTTGCTCTTCTTCACACAGGGGCTCGTGGGCTTCACATTTCCCAAATGATTTCAAATGATAGCCTGAGACTTTTTTCTTTAGTCACAGCAAATATCCTACTGGGCTTCAGTCCAGTCAGAAAAAGGGCAGAGGCAGCAGTTGTTTTTCCTGTGTAAGTGAAACCACCGAGTCATTTGCATAACAAACTCTTCTGGAAGGGAACGTGCTGCCTTTTTTTTTTTTTTTCCTGTTTTTGTGAGTGTGGCTGTCTCAGCTGAGGGAGGAAGAGCCCTGCATTAATGTTTGACTCAAGGTGAGGCAGGGTGCTGAGGCAGCTCCCAGCCAGGCCCTCCGTGCTGCTCACCAGGAGCAGGGAAGGGAAAGCCAAGGAATGTAATGAAATGCTGAGCTCACAGGAGCTGAGCTCAGATGGAGATATTCCTGAAATAAAGTGGCTCTGAGCTGAGGGCTGTTTGCAGAGGGATGTTCAGTGTGTGTGTTCACTGTGATCTGGTTTGCTTTCGAAAGTTTAACTGTTAAACCTATTGCAAATGTCATAACTTTATTGGATAATAAACCAGGAGGTTTGGAAAGGTCTTTAAAGAGACATAAAGGTTTAACTCGCACACACCATGGTGTCTTTCTTCATCTCTGAAAGGGATTCCAGGTGTTCAGGTGAGCCCCAGCTCCATGGTTCATACACGTGTGTTGCTTTAGTTGCAGTTCCCATGTCCTGGAGGTGCATCCTGCCCAGCTCTGAGCAGCCCTTTCACCTGGCCTGTGCCACGTGTGTGCTTCTTGATTAATGATTGATTAATGACTGGCTCCAGCTTCCAAAGACCAAAATACCCTTCCCCAAACCTGCCTGTCTCAATTCCAGCTGAAGCGAGCAAAACCAAAGGAAGAAAGTACCTAAAATGTGCTTTGGTTTTTATTATTTTTGTTTTAAATCTCTTAAGCGCTCTCTTAAGAGAGTAAGAGGATTAATTTTCAGTTGTATTGTTTTACTTTTGTATTCCAAAGGTAATTTACAGCGTCATCAGCTCAAAAAATGAGCTGCTTATTTGACTTTCTTCCTGAGAAACCCTCCTAGATGGAGAACATAAAAGCAGAAGGTGTGCTCACTGTGCCAGCTGGACTCTAGAATTGACTTTAGCACGGGCAATAAATCAGCTCTGCACTCCAGTGGCTTTTTTTTTATTATTTTACATTACAAGATTGGATCTCATTGTTTATTTTTCTCTGAAGGTTTAGAGGTAGGTAGGAGTAAAATACTGTTGCAAGTAAAAGAGGGCCATTAGGCAATTGCATTGAGTTCTGTCAGGGAGCCAGAAAGGACAATTTCTGCTTTGTAGGGAGAAGTCTGTAGTCAAAGATACAAGCCAAGATTATTTGGGTAATTGATACAGTATTGTCTGAGCCTTCCTCAACAACTGAGAGAACACAATGCTGCTCCTCAGAGTTCTGTTCCACTGCATTTTCCTTACTTTCTGTTTATAATTCACCATCCTAAGGAATTTCGGTTTGTTTATTTTCCTATTGTGAATTCTCTTTTGCATCTGTGCTGAAGGGTATGTGTGACTCTGGTTAAAATGCTTTTGTTCATCAACAGCTGTATATTTATTCTGTATTTTCTTTCTCTGTGAGAAAAACCAGCAGCTTTTCTTCTTCCCTGGCAGTTGTCAGATTGTATCAAATACTCAGACATCAACCCTGAGGTCCTGTGAATTGCAGGTACATAAAATAGGTGTCTGGTAAAGGATTTGTGCAGTTTATTTTCATGGTTGAGTGTCCCAGCCTGGCAAGACTCTTCTCCACGGCTGCCATGCATCAAACCCTTCCTGGTGTTTGTTCCCCATCCAGTCAGTGGCTGAAGATGTGCTTTAAAACCTGAAAATGGCTTTCAGAAAGGCAAAAATAAACCAGGCATATAAGCAGCCATGCTGTTTGTGGGACATCCTGTCCCAGAACAGTGCTAATGTTTTAAAATCTGGGTAACTCCGGGAAGAAATGAATCTGTATAATCCTGCCTGGGGAGTGACTTTTGAAATGGCTTAGGAGAGAAACACTCTCCAGGTAATCCTCTGCGTGCTGCTCACCGTGTGTATTTACAGTGTGTGAGACAGAGATTACAGTTTCAAGAGCTACTGCAGCAGTTTGCTTTGAATTTTGGAGTTCAAGGAGTAAATAAATACAAACAGCTTGGACTTGTTGTAAGCCGTGTTCCAGGGGAGTCAGAGCAGAGTTTGGTTCCTTAAAACACTCAGGGAATTGTGCCTGGCTTGTGTGGGGTTCACAGAGCAGCCACTTGGGGCAAAGGATTGTGCTCGAGGTAAAAACCCCTCTGTTGGCAGAGAATAAAGTGTGCTTTGAGTGTGCCACAGAGCGTGGAATGAACTTTATTCTTCCACAGGAGATCACTGGGCTCAGCCATCACCTGCAACCCCCATGGCCCCGTAAGAACAGCACCCACTGCCTTCCCCTGGCTGCACACCAGCCCCCAAACACATCAGTCACTCCTAAAAATCCTGGAACGTGCTGCTGGAGCTGGGAGAAAAGACAATAACAACTCCAGGAGACAGATGCACTCATTTTGTCAGTTTTGTTTCCAGCCAGCTGTAAAAAAGAAGCGGTGCTTGATTACTGGGGGTTTTTTGCTGCTTGTTTTTTTTCATGCCAAGGAAGACTCCCAGGAATTACAGAGATGGTGGAATAAAGTGAGAATGGGGAGTTAGAATAGAGGCTGTGCCGTAGGGGAGGTGAAGCAGTTTGTGGATAGAACTGGCTCTGTAAGCATAAGAAACACTTAACATCACACGTTGAAATCTGCTGCATTTGCTTTTGCTTTGTTTTTCCTTTCCATTCTGTATCTGAAGGAAAAACGCTTAGGAGTGTGATAAAATTCAGATTGTCAGGACATAAAGATGCTGGTGATTACTTCTAGGTGAGGGTGATGTCATTTTGGGTGAACTTCTGTTTTCTCCCAGCACAGGGAGGGGAGGGTTCCTGTTCTGCAGGGTGCCAGGAGAGCTGTAAGTGTCAGCCAGAGCCCTGCACACCTGCACCACGGTGGATTTATGGATATGTGGGATATGGAGGGGTTCCTTCCCCTGCCAGGAGGTGCATTTATGTCTCCTGGTGTGCGGAAAAGCTGTGGAATGCTCAGGTTTTGGGTTTCCTACTCCTGCTGGTGAGGAATAAGGATCTTGGAAGGCTGGGGTCCCCCATTTGTGATGTTTGTGCCCTTTTCCTGGAGGCAGGAGGGGCTGCATCCTGCAGGACAGAATCCATCCCCCCTTCCCTTCCCGCTTCAGGCTGGTTAAGAAGGTGCAGGTGATGTCACAGCAAACCCTGAGTGATCAAAGCAGATTGCACATAAACCCTTCTGCTTCTTGCATCTCTTTGTTTAAATCCCAGGATGTTGACAGGCACGTTTCCTTCTGATTCAGATCTTTCAGGGTTAAGTTTGTCCCTTGCCCTTTTCTTTGCGAACTTTGTGAGCTCAGGAGCTGGGGAGGTGTAAGTGAAGGAGCTGCTCTCAGTAATTGCAGTATTTAGGAAACAGACAAAGTGTTACATGAATGATGACAAAATCCCAGCTGCTGACGGTGGTGGTGGTTGGGAAATCCTTCCTGACTCTGGTCACCTGGGATGAGGAACATTGGCAGGGAATATTGTTTGTTTTACGCTACCAAACTCCCGTACAGCAGGAAGAGATCTGGCATGGAAAAGGTGCTGTAAGTGCTTTTATTGCCATGGTGAAATAGTTTGTTCTTGGGTGGAACTGCTCCTCCCCTCCCCCAGACACTTGGAGGGCTCCCTTTTCCCTTGCAGTGCCCCTGACACGAACGGAGTGATTTTGTAGGACGCCTCCAGACCCTTCAAAGAGAGGAGAGCACATTCCAGGTTATAAACCAGCTCTCTGCTCTGCAATCTGAGAAGTTCTCCCTGGTGTTTAACCCGGAGCCTGCTTTGTGCCTCTTGTGTAAAGCACCAGGACATCCCGCAGGAACTCTTGATTTATTTTGCTAACTCTGCCCTTCTCTGTGGTTCACAAACCTCTAATGGGCTGTGAAGCTCCAAGATTTCTGAGTTGAACAGTAGAAGTTTTAAGAACCTCCTCTACTACATGAAAGACTTAACACTTTCCACATGCTGGGTTTTTGGATCACGAAAAGCTGATCTCCTACAAATAAGAGTTTGTAAAGCTGAGGCATCCTGGGCCAGGGCTGGTTAATGCTGTTGTGAAATTGGGGAAGGAGAAAAATGTAATGAAAACTCTGGGCTTTGGGCCAGCAAGGAAGATCTGATACAGTGAACGTGTTTCTGTTGCCCTTTGTTACTGTTGAGTTTGATTAGCTTTGTTTCTGGTAAGTTTAATTACAGTTCTTTTTTATTTTTATGGCTAAGGGAGGGATCTTTGCCAAAGCTCGAGTCTTTCATTACCTCAGTTGCAATGAGAGGGAACTGGAGAAATAAATCATGCCACCTCCCCAACAAACATGCCAAAGTAAAACCAAAAGAAACCCCACTAAGCTATAAACCCAACCCTTTTCTCTCTCCTTGCCCGGTTCCTGCAGTCTGCTACTTTCCATCTGTGCTTTTCCCTTTCTGAAGCTGCTTTTAGGGTTGAGGGTGAATTGACTTTGTGCAGTAAGTTGTTGTTTTGCCTGGGCAGGGTTCTTCACCTGTGGTTGTTGTGCTTCCCTGCAGCTTTTCTGCCTCCTCTGCAGTTTTCTGTCACGCAGACAACACTTCCTACATGGATTCCTTCATTGCATTGCAGGAATGCAGCTGGGATGGAAAACCAGAAACTGGGGGAACAGAGTGGACAGAAACAGGAGGAGTTTGGTTTGGGCCCTGGTTTTGCTCTGCACAGCCTTGCCCGTTGAGATGGGATTGAAAAGATGTGCCATAAACCTTGGGCTCTAAAGGAGCATATGGAAAACTCATTTCTCCTGATCCCCACTGCTAAAGGAGCTCCAGACTGGAACAACTCTGGGTTGTGTAACTGGACCTTCACCTTGCTGTGGAGAAGTGACAGGGACAAAGGCCTCCCTCCCTCAGTGCTGTGCTAAACTTGTATTGATTTAACAATTCCACCTCATGTTCTTACTCTCTGCCATTTGATGGGAGAGATTTTTTTTCTTGTTGTTGCCTGGCTTTAGAAAAACATTGCTTTTAGAGCTTCTGAAAAGAAATTGTCTGCTCACTGTGAGCATAAAACTCCCCTTCCTATCTGCCACCTTTTTATTCATTCTGTAATAAGGTTTATAATGGTTTGGTTTCAGACAAATCTGTATGTATTAAACCTGGAATATTTTAAAAATGATGCAAATGATTTTCAGCTAAAGGATGGAGAGGAGGGAAGGATTTGAGTCACCAGAGAGTTGTAACCCAGCACTGCCCAGGAGATACTTGGAAATCCTGCATTTACTTTGAGATGGTTTTGTTTAACAGGAATGTAGGACAGGACATTGTGAGCTGTTGTTTGTGGTTGGGAATGACCCCACTTGTCCCCCTCTTCTGGCTGTTTTTCCACGGAGCACATTGCCAGGGCTGCCGAAACAAATCCACAGGGCTGGCCCGTGTGTCAGTGCAGATCCCCCTCCTGACTCCCAGCTCACCCAGTCACTCCTTCACAGCCCTCATCCCGTGTTTACAGTCCTGAGTCACAGCTCTGCCGTGCTGGCATTTACAGATTGCAACTGCCCAAGTTTTCATTGCTGCAGCAGTTAAGGAGCAGGAACAGATGCCTGTGAATCACCTCGGGAGAGCTGGGGTTAGGGCTTGGTGTCTGCCAAACCAGCGTTAAGGTCTCAGATTTCTTTGAGTTGCTGAAGTTCTGCTTTGACCTTTTCAAGGGAACTTACATAGCAAAGGTTTGGGAAATGTTTAAAACTGAGTTTGGCATTGTGTTTGACTGCTTTAGTTGTCATCTCTGAGCTGAAATTGTAGATGGAGTCCTGCAGGCTGTGGATAAACAGCATTTCTGGTGCACTGCTCAGTCTGGGCTTGCCATTCCACAAAGGTCATGTCAAAATGAGGGGAAAACCCCGAAACAAATCAGCAACAACAACAAAAAACCCAAACCCAGACTAGCAGGGACTTCATGTTTTAGGAATTAGAAGTTCTGATTTTTCAGATATTTCAGCTTCAGTCTCTCTCCAGCAAAGCACAGTCTGTCCTTCAGTGGTGAGAAGAGTCCATGGTGTAACTTAATTCCCAAATCCTTCAGTCAGTCTCCAGCTGGAGTTGTAAAGTTGCTGTGTTGGCAGCAGGACAGGTCCTGAGGAGGGGCAGCCCCTGGAGTGGGATAATTCTGCAGTTGGCTCTTTGCAGGTGGAGCAGGGAAACGCCTGGTGGCAATCAGTGCATGGACACTGGTGGATCTGCTTTGCCTGACCCCAATGAGACCTGCAGGGTGTGAATGGCAGTCCCCAGGTGGGACAGGCTGGGGACACCTGGGACAGGCAGGCAGCTCCCTGAGGTCATTCCCCCTGACTTCCCAAGGTCACCTTGATCTGCAGGAGAGAGGGGATTTCCACTTTGTGTCATGAGCAGAGTTTGGAAAGGGCAGCAAGGAAGTGAGGAATGAAGTCAGGGAGCTGCTGCCAGTGCTTTGTTGCCTCTGTGCAGTTTTGCCCTGTCTCCATCATAATTAATGTTGACGAGGCTTGCTCCAAGGCTGCTGGGCTCCTGGCAGCTCCGCTCCTCTGCTCCCCAGGGATCTCTTGGGATGGGATATCTGCCCTCAGAGATGCAGGGAAAATAAGCTGCAGGTCCCTGCAGCTTTGGACAGAACAGACGTGCACCCAGGGGTGAATTCCTGTGGTGGGTTCAGAGCCCTTCTGCAGTGGGGCTGTGCTCACCTGAGCTGGGGCTGCAGATTTTCCTAAGCCTGCTGAGGAACCAAACCACAGCAAAACCCAAGCAGTGAACCACAGCCAGGGCTTTGGTGCTGTGTTTGACAACTGGAGTGGTTTCAATTAGGAGCCCACTCTGCAGCAGCACGTGTGTGATGGATTAGGGGAACACCAGGAGCACAAACCTGTCCTGCTGCTTTGGGGCTCTCCTGGGGGGAAGCCTGCTGGGCCCAGCAAGGAGTAAGGGTTTGAAGTATAAAACACACCAAAATAAATACAGCCTAGCTGTTTTAATTCAGTTATGTGTGATATTCACTTACAGACCTTTTTCCACCTTTAGTGTGGTTTTGAAAACTTGAATTTCCGTGGATTCTGTGGGAACTTCTGCCTGTTGGAGCTCTGGTTATCGGATGTTTGCCTGCTCAAGTGATTGACTAAGGAAATAATTTGTATTAGTTGCAGCTTTGCTGGGGTTTTTTGTTGGTTGTTATTTGCAAGGGGTGTTTCTTTGCATCTGTTCCCTCATCTACTCTTTTTTTTAATGTTTTAGCATTTGCCTGGCTTCAAGTGTAGCTCCAACATGCCCGTTTCCCTGAGGTGTGAGGGTCTGCAGTGTTGCCCTGCTGTACCCCTGAGGCAGCTCAGCTTCATCAGGATTTACACCAGTGTCACAGGAGTTGTTCCCTGCTTTCCTCTCCAGAGCTGTGTATGGGTGGCTGGGAGTAGGTTCAGACTCCTGCATTATTCTGCTCCCCCAAGCTCCTGTTCTCTCCTTGGGGTGCTGCTCAGCTCTGCTGTCACTGATGCTGCAGAGCCCAGGGGAAGCAGTGAGCTGGAGGTGAAGAATTCCTCATCCCTGCAAAGTCCCATTCCGTGGGACTGGGAAAGGCCTGGAATTCCCAGGCAGTGCCTGTGCTGTGTGAGGGTATTTTACATGCTGGAAAACAAGCACTGTAAGAATCCTTGCATGCCTGAGCTGCCTGTCAGGTGTTTGTGCAGCCTCTTGAGTGTGTTTGTGCATGAAAGATTCATGGGACATTTTGAAGAGGTGGCAGTGCTGCTGTGAGAAATAACCCGGTGGAAAAATTCCACTCAGGTTCCGGGGTTTTAGTGCATCATTTTCAGAGTTTTCCCTTTTAGTTTTATCATTCATACCATTTACATGAACACACGTGTCTTGATTTGCAGCTTTTGTTTCATTCCCCCCCCAAAGATGCCACTTTCTGTCCTGTTTGCTGGGTAGCAGTTGCTGGCAGCATTCTATAGACACAGGGAGTCCTGTTATCCTCACATCCTATGGGAATGGGCTGGATTCCAGATTGATTTCACATGTGAGGCCTAATAATAGAAATAATCAGAGGAATTGCTTGTTTACCTTACAAACAACATCTGCAAGGACGGACCAAAACCAGATTCTCTGTCTTAGCAGTGTTCCTGTGGTGAGTTAATGAGGGGGAAAACAGGAGAGTTGGAATTACTTCTGGAGTGATACATGAGACACTCAGAACATCTCCTGTGCTTACATGTGGGCAGATCAAGCATAGTAAAGTGGGGTTTTTTAAGGAGAAAACAGCTTTTGTGGTGTGTCTCTCACATGGCACAGGGTTTCTTTTCCAGAGTTGTGTAATGTCTTAAATCCCTGATATTGCAGGATCTGTGCCTTGCTCGTGGCGGCTGCTTGGGTCGTTGGATGTGTTTGCAATTAAACAGGAACTGGCATCTTAAGTCTGTGTTTTTCCCTAAGGCTGTGAAATTTGGGGTTTGTGGAGGGCAGAACCAGCTTAGGAGAAGCTTTGGAAGGACCAGGATGGGTGGGGAAAGGCAGGAGACAGGAGCTGGGGGTTCCCAGGAAGGTTTGTCACACAGTGCCACTGTGGCCTTCGAGGCTGTTCCTCCAGGATTGATGTGGTGGGGCAGCACAGACAAACCCTTCACAGGAGGTACAAGTGTTCATCTCTGCAGGAGATGTTCTTGTGCCCTGCCTGTGGTTGTTTGCTGAGCTTGGCCACGAGCCCAAGCACTGTGTCAAACCCTGCGCTTGTTTCACAAATGGAAATCTTCCACAGCCAGAAGGGAAAATCAGAATGTGTCCCCCTCAAATCCACTTTTATCACTCCAGTTTCCATACATACACATTGCAGCCAATTTAGCACCCTGAACATCCACGTCAGGCTTTTTTCCAGCACTGAGTTGTGCCTCTGGGTCTCTGCATCTTTCTGAATTTATTTAGGGTGTGATATTTTGCTGTAGTCAATGAAATCCAGAATGAAATGAAACTTTTTAGTAGATGAAAGCTGTCGTGCTTTGTCTGGAACCACAGCATGGTTGGTTTGTTTGCAGGGGAAGTAAACCTGTTTGGGAAAAACAAAGTTTAAAGAGAAAAATGCAGTGGGGAATTTTGGCTATCAGGGATGAAGCAGAGCAGGATGTTTCTGTGTGCAGTTTTGTTTGCAGACAGTGCACGGATTGGAGATTAATATTTCAACACTTGCAGAAACTGTGGCTGCAGCTTATCAGTTAATAACAGTTTGTCCTTCCAAGAGCCACACAAGTAGAAACATCAACCAGGCAGCTTTGCTGTCTCCCAGAGGAGGCCAGCAAGTATTGATGTAACATCTCCCTTCCTGCAGGTTTGAAGTTCTGCCTTGGTTTCTGACACCTCGGTGCTGTGTTGTATTCCTGCTCTGATTAAGCTGATCCTGCCTGTCCTGCTGGGCAGTGAGAGGGGCAGGGGATCAGTGCTGTCACCTCCTGCCTGTGGAGCTCTGTCCCTGTCCCCGAGGCTGCTGGCACAGTCTGGCTGTCACAGGAGAGGATTTCTGAGCTGCCAGGGTGAGACCCTGCAGTGTTTGTGTGAGGAATGGAGAGGAGGGCAGTGGGGTCTGGGCTGAGCTGCACTCAGCTCAGGAGTCGGAGCCCCAAGCCCTGCCCCAAATTACTGCTGCCTTTCTGCCTTAGCCCTGATTGTGGGGATCAAATTCACCTTCGGAGGGAGCAGCTCGGGTTAATGTTTGCTGCAGACAGCAGGGCGGAACAGAGCTGGAAAGAATTGGTAATTTCTTTCACTTCTAAGCTGACTGTATAGGTATTATAGTGAGCTACAATGAATTGCTCTTCCTAATGCTGCTTTACAACTCTTAGCTTTGTCTTCTAGTTACATTTTGCTTGCTAAGGATTTTTCCTGACAGAAAGAATTTGAGACTGGAGGGAAGCAACAATAACTGAGGGATAAGCAGCTTACGTGGCAGTTCTTTGTGGTTTGGGGGTGGGGGGGTTGCTTGATGTCCTGCTTCAATATTCCTCTTTTCTTATGTTGCTCTGATAAACAGGAAAACACTGAAATACCCCTCAACCTTCCACACTTAATCTAGAAAATCTCCTGGTTTAGGGAGCTGTTCTTGGAGAGCAGTAAAAGGAAAACAGCTGTTCAGGGACCAGATCTGAGAGGAGCAGAGTCTGTTTAAAATCAAGGCTTAATGACAAAGGCTCTGCTGAGAGGTTGTGTTTGCTTTGTCCATAACTCAGGGCAGGAGCTCGTCCTCCCTCACCCTCTGTGGCGTGGGTGAGGTTTCAGTGAGAAGCTGCTGGTTTCTCTGAGTTCAGTTGATACTTTCCAGGTGTAAAGTGGACGGGATTCTTCCTCCATCTGGCCTGCTCAGATGTTGGACATCCTGTGCTTGTGATTTTTATTAAGAGGTCACATTCTGTCTGTCTTCAGCATGGAATCATAGGGGCTGATAGTTTTTATTGTGGAATAATAGTTTTTATTGTGAGGAATTTCAAAATCGTTGTTTCCAGAGGATTAACTCTTCCCATTCCTCATTAGCAGCGGGGATAATTTTACAGAGTTTGTCTCCTGTATATAATTTTTAATTCAGTGTTTTCTGACTGCTGCTGTATTTGTAATAAACTCTTAAACCCCAGCAGCTCCCCCACGGGTCACGAGCTCGGAAAGGAGGAAGCTGTGTCAGGGAGGGGAGTGTGTACATTTGACAAGCCAGGCTTTGTGTGATTCAGCACAGATGTGTTTGGAAAACCTAAAACATCTGGTGCGTGGAAGTGTGGAATGCAGGTCAGTGGTCAGACACATCAGGAGTTCAAACAGTGCTGCTGCTGGCACAGCTGCGCTGCTGCTGGCTGTCACAGGACCAAGTGGACCTTCAGTTCTGACTTCTGTGTTTGAATAAAAGCAGGTACAGAATGTAACATTTGAGAAACAAGTGGCTAATTCTTCCTCACCTCTCAGCTCTCCTTGCCCTATTGAAAATGGAAATTCAGATCGAAATTCCAAATTCTATATTTTTTGTTTGAGTGGGTTTGTTTCCGTGGGTTTGTGGTGTGTTGTCTTCTCAGTGTCCAGTACCTAAAATCCAAAACCTGCCAGTACAAAGTGACCTGGGGAGGCCAGCAGCAGCTTCAGAGGAGGAAGCAAACAGAAGCAGCAGCTCTCATTAAAGGCAGGCAGGCCTTGGTGGCCCATAAATGCTGCAGGATTTACGTGTGGCTGTGGCAGGGAGGCTGCAGCAGCCTGGGGATTGGAACATTCCTCCAGCCCAAGCAAGGTGTCCCAGAGGTGCTGGGTGATGATGGGTGCCCAGCCTGCTTTGCCCACACAGGGACCAGTGGGGGACTTAAACTGGGGCCTGACTGGCAACTGGGAGCTCCTGTGTTCAGTGCCAGAGGCTGCCCAGGTGAGCAGGGCCAGGATTGTGCTCTGCAAGCTGAAATCACCACTGGAAATCCTCTTTTCACATCAGCAAGGTGTCATCCATCTCATCTGGGGGGGAATTCCCTGAGCTTTGGGGTGCTGCTGTGGCTCCTGGGGGTGTGGGGTTATCATTGCCCCTCCCCAAAATTGCAGTGAGAGAAGCCCGGGGTGGCTCTGAGCTGCAGGTCAGTGTTTGCCAGCAGCCCTGCAGGGCCACCCCAGCCCAGGGCAGGGCTGCACTGATGAGAGGATTGATCCCCAGTGACACTTCCAGGGAGTGGTTTGGGTGAAACACCAACTGGAATTATTGCAAGGTGAAGTAGTCACCTAGCAGCAAAAAACAGCTCACAGTTACAGCTCAGGGAAGGTTTTGGTAAATACAGTTTGATTCTATTTGTTAAACTGGCATGATGAAATAATGAGAATATTTTTGAAGTAGTAGAACTTTCTTAATAATTACAAAGCTTAATTTCAGTTGTTGGGAAACAAATGAGCATCTGTACACCTTCCTGAGATGCAGGGGGATTAAGTTCCCTGCTGAATAGCAGAATTAAATTTTTAATACTTTGTTTAAACAGGAATTATGAAAGTAGACAATGCCCTGTCCTTGTGTCCCTTTCTCATGCACATTCACAAATTGGCCTTTCACTTAAATTAATTAAAGCTGACACGCAAACCACAACAGCAGGCAGTCTGGGTGGCAGATGAAATGACCAAAATCTGTCAATATTTTTTCATTGGCTTGAGTAGCTGATCATGCTCGGTCTGGTTCTCAGCCCCTGTGTAAAATCCATGGAGCAGAGGAGCTGCTGTGGCTGAAGGAGCCATTCCCATTTCCTGGCAGCCATTACATGCTGCCAGCACAAAAACAGTTCTTCCTTAACAGTCCTTTCCGAGGCTCAAAAATGGATTTTCCTCCCAGCCACTGTCATTCAATTATCACCTCAGGAAATGCACAGATATAACTGATGATCCCTTTCAAACATCCTGCGGTTTTGCACTCCTCCCATCCTTCATTTCCCTGCCTGCTCCAGTCATTAGATGTAACATTGCCCATGTATATTTTATAGGGTGACCCTGACGGCTGTCGCTTTGAGGATGTGCAGAGATAATAAGATTGTGCATGTAATGAAGGGCAGATAAATAGAAAAATGTTTACAGGATGGAGTGTGGTGGTTGGAAGTGCTTTATGGCTTCACGGCTGGCTTCTCCCTGACACACCCCCACAGGAACCACGGCTACCCTGGCTTTAAGAGGGAAGGTGGGGATGTGTCTTAGGCTCTGCCAGAGGTGGCCTCGGGATGTGGCCAGCAGCAGGGAAATGGGGTTTTGTTCCACAACCTGAATTCCAGCAATACCCAATCAAGAGGCTTAATTACCTAGCTGGTTTGAAAAGAGAGTGCAGTTCAAGGGATAATTGGCACCTCCATTGAGCAAATCCTGTTCTGGGCATTGTGCTGCTAAATTCTCACTGTAACAGCATTGATGGGGAGGTGGGAGTGGAGTGGGAGAGGCACAATCCAGTGCAGACAATGCCCTGAAAGCTTTCCTCAATAACTGGCATTAATTTATCTGGGTATTTATCCTGCTCTCCTTTTGTCCTGGAGTGTGAGTTCAGATATTGAGAACTTGCCCTTAACGAGAGGCTGGCAGGGAGATGCTGCCTGGGCCAGCTGTGAACCCCAGGGCTTTGATGTGGGCTGTAGAACGGAACAGAAGCACTGCTGGCTCAAGAAAACAGCACCTTGTGCCATCCTTCAGAGGCATTTCAGCTCAGTTCTCATTGAGCTTCATTCCCTGGCCCTGTGTGTGGGCTCAGGGGTGAGAACATCCCAGCAGTGCTGCACCGTTGGGCTCTGCTGGAGGGGAGCATCCCCCCTGTGCTGCAGATGGGCAGAGCCTGAGAGGTGTGTGCAGCACCAGAGGGTAAAGTTAAATTATTGCAGATGAAAGTGGTCGAGAAAATGAGGATTTGTAACCCCAGAAACGTTGATAATGCAAGTTGCAGAGGGGAAGCTGAGTGGAAAATAAATACTCAACAGATTTGTATAAGGCTGAGGTCTTTAACTGTCCCTGCTGTGATAACCCCGTGGTGGCTCCAGCCCCAGAGATGTCCCTGGGACGTTCCTGGTGACCCTGGCAGTGCTGCCCAGGCCTGGGCAGCCAGCACTGCCACTGCTCAAGGCAGGCTCTAATAATTAATAATGGATGCAGCCAACAGTGTGTGAGTTCCTGTGGGGATTGGGAACTCTGTTGATTAACAAAGAGGAGTCTCTGGAGGAAGAAGCCTTAATTACAAAAGCTTTCTTTCCATTCCGGCCTGACAGAGAGGGGCGGCAGCTTTTAACTGGGCTCAGCCTTAAAACAATGCCCCAGTGTGCTTTGCATTTGTTCTGCAGAACTGTTAAAGCTGGTGCTTAAAGCCTAAAAATGGAGGGAAAAAAGAATAGTTTGCGTAGAGCTGATAGCGAGGGTAAGTTCCATAAAATGTTAATTATCTTATTTGCTGCCAGTTTGCGCAACCTTAATTACAAGCACTGGAAAAGATGAACAAATGAAGTGCATGGAAATGGTGAGTTAGATGTGGCACAGAGAGAAGTTACTGGTGTTTTTTGGAGGATAATTTTGTTTTCTCTGTGGTTTGCTAAAGCCATAGAGGCAGGAGTGACACAGGGATGTAAGCTCTAAGAAAGAGCAGCTTGTGTTGAGGGCAAAAGGAAAGTGAGTGCAGAGCACTCGGCCAGTCCTGTGCTTAATGAGGATGGATAAGGCTGTCCAGGAGGCCTGGGTTGGAATTATGAAGGAATTTCAGAGGCTGGCAGTGTTGGAGCTGCTCACAGAGTTGGAGGTTAATCGGCACAATTGTCCTTCCCGCTCAGGATTGATCTCAGCCAATTTATAAATCTTCTGTCTCTT
Organism: Hippolais icterina; assembly: GCA_013400075.1. Taxonomy (NCBI): domain Eukaryota; kingdom Metazoa; phylum Chordata; class Aves; order Passeriformes; family Sylviidae; genus Hippolais; species Hippolais icterina. The sequence goes on along the minus strand of VWYN01010461.1, from coordinate 176,547 downwards.
TGTCTCCTCACACCATAAAACTTCAAAAGGATGTACTGGGACTTAATTTATAAAACTTCATTGACTTTGTCATCAAATGGAAGATGCTGTACAGTGCTGGAGCATTGCTGTGTTAGTGCAGATAATGTTAGTTTAGAAGGAGAGATTATTTACATCCAGCTCATGTATTCCTTTCCTTTTTTCCCCCTGACTTTGCAGTCCCTGCACTGCCTCCCTCCTCTAATAGTGATTCCATTACTCACCCATTATGTGGAAGAATTAGTAGGAGTTAAGAAGGGCAGATACATTCTCCTGGGGCAATTACAGAAGTGTGACCTGTGTGTTTAGGTGACATGCACAGTGAAATTATTCCAGTCTCTTCACTGCCTGAGGAATTTGGGAGTGAAATCTGCAGGTTCCAAGTTTATTTTAGCCTCCCAGGAGTGCCCCAGTTCTCTCAGGACCTGTGGCAGCTCTTCAGACAGAATCTTCATTTGTAGGAGAGAGGAGCTCCCCCTTCCCCTGGTGAGTGGAGGACTAAGCAGGGTACCAGTACTCATTTAGCAGGAACAATTAGAAAGCATAAAGCTCTGTCTGACTGCAGGTTTTTTCCACAACAAAATGAAATCCAGGAGATGCAGATGGAGCCTCGGCTGGGTTCCCAGGAAATTCTGGGACTGTTCCTGTGTTGGGAGTAAATTGACAGCATAAAAACCCAAGGAGTCAGCCTGGGTTTGTTACACACCTGTCTCCTCTTTGGATTCCTGCTCTCCCAGCCTGTTTGCCAGGAGTTTCAAATAAAAAAATGAAACCAGAGAGCTTAACCTTGCTGTGTGCAGAGCAGGGAAACAGTGGGGGGCAGCCAATCTCCCAAACTGGAGGTGGAGTCTGTAGCAGGGGCCATGGAGACAGGGCTGTGCTGCCATCCAGGAGATAACAAATGGCCAGGGGAGCTGCAAGGTAAAACGGCTGTACTTGTAAAATCTGCCAGAGATCTGAGACCTGCAGGGGATTCCTTAGAGAGCATCCCACGATTTTTAATGGGGTTTTTTGTAGTGTTAAGTAAAATATTGCTTGATTTCTAAAAGCCTCTCTTAAAACCTCAGTAATGTGTTCGAATATGCAGGATTCTTGTGCACCCAAGGTGGACATTAATCAGTGCTACTGAACAAGCTGCTGAGACTTACTGCTTAATTAGAGCATGTGCAAACCTATTTGTCATGGCTGGCAGAGGCACCGAGCCCGAGCTTCACACTGGAAAAATGGCCAAGTTCAGCTCGTGGAGCTGCACACAGCTGCTGCTGTCGGCCTGCTGCATGTTCTCAGTGCTTCAGCTCCTTCAGGCCGAGGCAAGAGTTCCACCTTTTCTCTCTCTGGGTGTGGATTAGTGAGAAGAACCAGTCATAGAATCATTAAGGCTGGAAAAGCCCTCCAGGATCATTGAGTTCAAGGTTTAACCCAGCCCTGCTGTGGTCACCACTGAGCTGTGTGTCCCCAAGTGTCACATGCACCTGTTTGGGGATGGTGGTTCCACTCCTGCCCTGGCAGCCCCTTCTGTTTGCAGCTTTGGGCTGTGAGCTGTGTGATGGAAGGGATGGATGTTTTCAGTTTTGTCTCCTAACAGTGCCTGGCAATGTCCTGGGTTATTCAGTGAAGCTTTAGGAGCCAGGCTGACCCTGCTCTGCACTGGTGGTGTGTGCCCCACGCTGCAGGATCCAAACCCGTGTTCCTGATGCTGCCCTGCAGCAGATGCTGGGATGCAGCCTGTGCAGGGCATCCAGGGAGGAGGGAAGCACTGGAGACTGTTCTTACTGCAGGACTTTACAAGGGTATTAGCTAAATTGAGTTGACTTAATAAAATCTTGAGGCATTCCAGAAAGATTGTGAATTCATTAAGGCCACAGCTGGACAATCTGTTCCCCTCTGCTCTGCCATGCCTGGTTCCAGCCATTGAGGAGTGCTGTCATTTACCTTTTCTCTTTCATTACAGCAAAGCTATTCCCCTCCCCCATGATTTTTTTTTTTTTCCCTGGCAGAGCTCGGCTCTGGGGAAATTAAACAGCAATTATTGTGTTTGCTCACTGTGTTATACCCTAACAGATACTCGAAGGGAAGTTGATGTGTGTGTGTGACTGGCTTGCACAGGAGCTGTGCTGTCAGAACCTTCCTGTCCAGGGATGCACACCCAGCCTTAATCCTTTGTTTACCCAGGGCAAGGCTGAACACAAACACGGGGCACAGCTCGGGTCGTGGATTTGGCATTTGAAAACTGATGGTAAAAAGGAGCCAGGGCTTGCTGAGGGTGTGCAGGTGGAGGGGCTGCTCTGGTGGGGTGATGTGCTTGGGGGAAGGATTGAGCTGGAAGAACACACAGGTGAGAGAAGGGAGTGGGAGAGGCACCCCTGGCAGGGACAGTCCCTGCTCACCTCTTAGGCAGGTGAGGGCTGGGACCACTCCAGGTGTCAGCTCAGAATTCTGCAGTGAAACCTCCCCTCTGTGAGCTCCTGCAAGAGGGATCTGAGCCACATCTTCCTCTGCAAAAACAATCTGCAGAACGGAGCTAAAAGGAGATGAAGTGTGACTTTTTTATATGCACTTCTACAACGTGGGGTGAAATGGCCTTGGCAGGAGGAGGCAGGAGACTTTGAGTTGTGAGCTGGGAATGTATTTCAGAACTGGTGAAAGCTGAATTGGTTTTTTTACCGAGGAACATGAACACAGTCCCCGCTGGCTTGTGAAACTTGGGAATGTAGGTGTTCTCAGGGAAGTGTGGCGCTGAAAGCCTGAATAATGCTTCTCATTTTGCTTTATTCATGTTTGGGACAGTTAATCAGATGTTCACATGGAACCGTGGAGTTGTGTGTGCAGGAAAAAGAGCTGGTGGTGTATGAGGTGGAGGTGAGGCTGCTGTGAACAGGAAGGGAGCCATGAACCCTGGAAGGGAAAGGAAATCTTCTCCCCACACCGGTGGAAAAGAAAAAGCTGGGCCTTGGAGTTGCTTTGGGAGGGCATTAACAGCATTTTCTGTGGGTGTGGCACATTACAGTCACCCTAATTAAGGAATAAATTCTGTCTCATTAGAGGGGTGTCACTCCCCCCTGAGCTGAGCCAGTCCCATGGTGACACGAGGGATGGCTCAGGCTGCTTTAACTTGGCTTTATTGTGTTGTAGCACACAGCCTGCAGAGAGCACCCAGAGGAGGAGGACAGGGTGTTTGCAGGCTGGCAGGGCAGGGCTGGCCCCGGAGGATGCTCTGGTAGCCACAAAAAGCTTTGGTGCAGCCGGCCCAGCCGTGCCCAGGCTCGGGGATGTGGGATGTGCTGACTGCGAGACCTTGTGGTGATGTGAGGTGAGATCACCGGGAGCAGAATGATCATTACAGGCCATTCATGTCACAGCGTTCATGCCTCTCTGTTTGCTTGCAAGCAAAACCAGCAGCTAATTTGCAAGGCAGCCTTTTGTCCCAGGGCCTTTGATCAATGCTGGCCTGTGTTAATGTTTCAGGAGGCTATTGATTTCTGCAGCAGCTTTTGTTCCTGAATTTATGTGCCCCGGCTTTCAGCAGCACGCACTGTGCATGTTTGATTAAAGCTCATTTGACTCCTCGCAGTGAGGCTGGAAGCTGCTTTTGCTCCCTGTTTGGGGAACCAAAGCTTGCCTGACTTAGCCCTTTGTGCTGCAGCCTGTGCCACCCATGCAGCCAGCAGGATGGTGGGTCTGATCCTGCCAGAAGGCAGCCAGCAGTGAATCCCTCAGGCACACAGTGCCATCCTGGGCTGCCAGGTGGCTGGGGAGAGCTTGCATGGAATTCTTGCACTGGGGTACCTGTGTAACGTTGCATTCTCTGTGTGCTCCCCTCTAACTTCTCTGTTTCTCCCAGAGCCCTTTACTGAGTGCTGCACTTGTGCAGTCTGACCATGAATTGGAAGTACAGAATATTCTTTAGCCCTTTAATCTGTCAGATCTCATAGCTGGGGCAAAACTGGTTGTTGAATAAATAGACTTTGACTTTATCTTTATCCGTGTGCAGTTGTGACTGCACTTCTGAGCGAGTCTCGAGGGGAAAAAGCATTCTGGTCAAGAGGTTGGCATTTTCTATAAATATCCAGCATTTCTCTTTTAAAGTTTGGTTTATGATCTGCGTGTATAAGTTGTTAAACTTCCCTTGGGACTGGATGGCTTTGCAATGTGTAAATGGAGCTCTAATAGGTTCCCATTCTGTATTTTATGATGAGAGCAGAACAGATTGGTTTGTACTCTGCTGTTGCCAAGAGTCAGAGGACACATTAATTCACTGACATAAACACAAGGGATTTACTGACTCGCTCCTTGGTGCTGACACCTTCAGATTTGATACAAATGAATTTATAGGTAAAAAAATGACTGGTTTCATTTGCAGGAGACTTTCTGCCTGTGCAGAGCATTGCAAAAGCCTCCCTGCAGAGCCCGGCCTGGCTCCTGGCACAGGCGTATCCCCAAGTGGACAAACAGCTGGCCTGGGTGGACTTTGAGCCCACTTAATGGGCTCAGGGAAATGGTATTTCTAGAGCAAACACGTGCAGGGAACAGGCAGGAGCAGAGCAGGCTGCTGGGCTCAGGACTCCTGCCCAGTTTGCCATGGTGTGCGTGCTCATCACCAGCCAGGTTCAGATTCTCTGCAGGAAACACATTTGTAGTGTTTTTAGTATGGCTTCTGTCCTTCAGAATCAAGAATTGTATATAACATTTGTGCTCACTTGCTCCTCCTCACCAACCATCACTCTGAATATATGTTATTTTAATATATAATACACAAACGTAGTTCAGGTCCATGGTGGGGATCAGCAGCATCATCAGATTAAAAATTATCTGTCCTGCCTGTTGCCAGGAATCAACCTTGTGGTCCTGTTCTTTCTTCTATTTTTAAATTAGGCCCTGGTAAAATTCTTAAGTGTCTTAAATGTCAGCAGTTAATGTCTAGCACAACATCCTCCCTTTGTCTTTGGAGTGTTCCAGTGGTGCAGGTATTGGTTGTGGCTGTAATTGCTTGTTTGGGGCCCTGGGGAGGGTTTGGATTCAGGCAGGGTCGTTATTGGAGTTAACTCCTGCTCTGCCCGGAGCAGGGGCTGCAGGATTTCCCCACGGAGGCAGCGGGCTGAGGTTATTTGATCACATAAAACACAGTTCAAAGAAACCCTTTTTGTGGGCAGTTCAGGTATGTTTGTTCTGATGTTGATTTTTTTCAAGGGGCTGGTTAGAACTTCTCCGTTTTTCTCTTGCAACTTGAAAGCAACAACACCTTTTACCTTAGAGGCAGACAAGTCGCCAGGAAATGATGGGGTTTCAAAGTAAGAGAAAAGAGATTAAAACCACATGCTGTTCTTTGGTTCAGCATTGCATCCGCAGGTTTGAATGGCAGCTGCTGCACTTCCTGAATGTAAGCCAGATTCATTATGCTGTGAAATTATCACTCATTTCTCTAGGTGTGCTCTTTTAACTGCTTAATTAATTTAGATGTGGGTATATATATTCAAATTAAAACACGATTTAGTGTGGTGGGGTTGTGTTACGGTTATAGACTTGTTGTTGAACATGATTTCACTCAAACTTCCAGCTCCTTACACAGGAATATGGAACAATACCTGTCTGGAATGTAGGTTGACAGAATGGCAGAGTCTGTTTGGGCTGAGCCTTGTTCTCTCTGTGGACAGCAGGAGCTGTGGCAGGTTTGGGGTGGTTGTCAGAGCTCAGCAGAGCTCAGGAGCAGAGGTGTCAGGGCATGCTGACAGTGACACAAGGGCACCCTCTTCTGAAGCATCCAGCTGGAGGCTGGCTCCTGGTGCTTCCCAGCCTCTTTCCTTTCCTAGGGGAGGAGTAAAAAAGGGTTTATTTACTTATTTTCTTCCTCTGCAAAAGCAAGCAAAAAATAATGAGGGATTTTTTTTGTGTGTCTTACCTCAACAGTTCTTTTTTCTGGCTGAAATACATCACGATTCTTCCTGAAAAAATCCCAGCATGCACGCAGAGAGCCAGGGGAGGCAGGAAGCTGACAGGTCAGGCTTGCATGTCCCCCTAACATCCGTGTTGTGTGTTTGCAGGGAGAGCTGATCACCTTCTATTACTACTGGAAGAAGACCCCCGAGGCGGCGAGCTCGCGCGCGCACCGGCGGCACCGGCGCCAGGCCGTGTTCCGCAGGATCAAAACCCGCACCGCCTCCACCCCGGTCAACACCCCCTCCAGGCCCCCCTCCAGCGAGTTCTGTGAGTGCAGCCTGGCAGCTGGGCACGTGTCTCTGTGCAGATGCAGGCAGCAGCAGTGATGCAGTGGTGCTGCACCTCCGAGGGGACAGCGAGGAAATGGAGCTCGGGCTCTTGGCCTCTCTGTTCTGTTCTGCTGGAATGTGGGAGGTGGCTTTGATCACCCAGTGATTTGTGCAGTCCTTAAACATGAAAGCATCCTGTAAGGATGGAAGTGCTGCCCTGGGGTTGGATTTCCCTACTCCTCTTGCTGTTGTGTTGGATTTTCTCCAGGCTTATTGCAGTAATGGGAATTGGAAAACACAGAAAGAAGGAAGGAAGTCCTCCATGCCTTTGGAAGGAAGTGCCTTCCATCCTGGGTGACCCCTGCCTTCTGCTGGAGCTCAGGCTGTGCTGCAGCCAGCACAGGCTTAGGGAGTCTTGGAGGAACATTGGCCTTTCCTGGAGCAGGAGTGTCTAAAGCAATTCCCCAGTGCAGAGCCGTGCTGCATTGCACTGGGTCCCTATGGGGGTAAAAACCTTTGTCCGTGTGGGAAAGGTTTGTTACCCTGTGAGGGTTAACTCTGTCTAAACCCACGTGCCTCACAGAGAAAAGGGGCAGTGGAAGGCAGATTGGCAGATGTGAAAATGAACGTGGGCAGGTGGAGGATGTGGTGAGCAGGCAGGACACAGAATTCCAGCCAGGGTGGAAGGGAGGGGGCAGGAAAGGGCTGGGAGCTTTTCCCTGCTGAACTGCTGGGATTTGCTGCTGATCTCTGTGTGCACAAGGAGTGAGGATCTGGACTCCACAGCTCAACCTCAGCTCAGCATGTGAGAGCTTGTGGCTGGGAGGACTCATCCTTATGGATCCGACTGCAGGATGAGAATAAAAATTCATTTAGCAAAAGAAAGCAAGTGCTAGCCTGGGGTCAGCTCTGCAGTCAGGGTTTGAACACCCGCAAGTATTAATGTAGGAATTACAGCAGTGGTAGCTATTAAATGTAACCCTGTGTTAATTTGAAGGATAACGAGTTGCTGACAAATGCTGATGGCAAATGCTGGAGAATCTGTAAGCTTTAATCCATAAACTGTAACCTGCATGTACAGAACATCCTCTCAGAGCCCTTAGAAAAACACTGTTCCTGCATCAAGGACTTCTCTTTAATTAAAGATTCGAACAGAAGAAGCCAGAGGGCTTCCTGCTTGTGCCAAATTATAGCCCTGTTATGTTGTGAATTTACAGTGGTGGGACTAGAAAAATGCAGTGCTCTCAAAAGGGAAATATTTACTTCTGAGGTGTTTAGAAGGTAAGATACAGTTTTTGTGATGTCTGCGTATTTTCAGTGGTTTAGATGCGGCTTTTGAGCTCACAGATCTGTAATCAGCTAATTTGCCACAAAGGAAAGGGACCCTTTGCATATCCTCTTCTAAACATGACATTTTTGCAGTGTGAGTTTGCCACAGGTTAAAACTTTGAGCCCTGCAGTAGGGACAGGAAAGCTGGTGTTAGTTATCCTTTAGTGCCTCTCATCCAAAAGAATCACGTGTTTTCAAAAAGGTCCGTTGTATGTAAGCATTGATTCCTCCACCCACAAACACCTCTGCTGCTGGGTAACTAAAACCAGAAAAGCCACTACAGGACCTGTTCATGGAATCCTGTAGGTTTTAAATCTAGAATATTTGATTTTAAATTTGATCAGATTCTAGAGGTAAACACTTTCCTCTTGAAAATTGTGGGTTTGGAACAGAGCCTCTTGAACTCAGCATGGGTGGTGTTTGACAACTTACCTGGAAATGTACCAGGTGCTGGATCCGAGGTTCCAGGAGTTGTATCCCTTGGCACATTCCTGGAATCCTCCTTTAACCTGCAGAGGGATGAGGTCTGGTTTTGCTCAGTTTGAAAAGTCAGAAATAATGGCCATGCAAGGCAGGGTGGGCATAGGGAGTCACAATCTATTTTACTTAATGCTTATTCTAGCCAAGTAGGAGGAAATAGAAAATCCTGCTGAGTGTTTATTTTTCCATTTTCCTCTTTCTCCCACCCCCAGTGGACCTGAGCTCGGCCAGTGAAGATGACTTTGACAGCGAGGACAGCGAGCAGGAGCTGAAGGGCTACGCCTGCCGCCACTGCTTCACCACCAGTATGTCCCAGTCCCTGCTGCCCTCTCCCCTGCTGGGCCTGGGGGGTGGCTCCAGCCAGCAGAGGCAGCTCCTGTGCTGGTACAGCTGTTCACAGCAGTGTGGGGGTGAATCAGCTAAAATATGCAGCGTTCCTAACAGAGTTAATCAGGCTTTGCCATTGCAAATTAATACTGCGGTGACAAAGGAGAGCCCTGAGGTAGACATTTAGACAGGAATAAATCTGCATAATCCATAATCTATGTAATCAATTTGTGACATAATGAATCGGTGCTGGGCTGGGCCTGTCACACACAAAACCTCCTGATGCTGCACCAAATCTCCTGTGCATCTGCCCCATTCCTGTGGCTGTTCCTGAGGGCTGCCTGATGTTGGGGCATTTGCAGATGGAAGTGGGAGCCCCAGAATGGGGAAGGAAATAAGAGGTTCAGAGCTCCCTTCTCTTGCAGAAACCACAGCTGCTTGTTAGCTCCCAGGCAGAGCAGATAAGGCTTCTCTCTGTGCCTCAGAACTATAGTTTCTTAAGCAAACAGCCACAGTTTGTAAATTGATTATTGAGGATGCCCACTGGGCCAGGACAAACTTTCCCAGAAACTTCTCCAACTTTGTTACCCATAGAAAACCCAACTGTTTTTGTAGCTGTACCTTTTTTTAATAATCCCCTTTGTTTGTGCTGGGGCTGGGGTGCTCTGTGAGTCGCTGAGCTGTTGCTTTCCCTGCCCCAAGCCTCCAAGGACTGGCACCACGGCGGCCGGGAGAACATTCTGCTGTGCACGGACTGCCGCATTCACTTCAAGAAGTACGGGGAGCTGCCGCCCATCGAGAAGCCCGTGGACCCCCCACCCTTTATGTTCAAGCCTGTGAAAGAGGAAGATGATGGCCTCAGTGGGAAGCATAGCATGAGGACACGGCGGAGTCGAGGCTCGGTGGGTCTCCCCCTCTTCAGTGCAGGGGGTAAAAGGAGCCAGAGCCCTGAAGCGTGGCTGGTTTGCCATGGGCTGTGCCTGCTCCTGCTGCATTTGTGTGTGCCAGGGGGAGCTTCACTCAGGCTGAGGCTTTCTCTGGAAAAAGGGGATGGAATGTCTCTGCAAGCTGTGTTATTTCTCTGTCATGACTGGCAGTGGGCTGTCATCAGAAGGGAGCATTGACAGTGCATTACAGATGCTGTGCTAGTACACGTCCTCCTTCCAGCTGCATCCTGTCACAGTTACACCCTTGGGAGGAGTTTAAAAAAATGAGATGCTGTTCATGTGATCTCCTCATGTTACTGGAGTTGCAGTCTCTCCCCTACAGAGAGCTCTGCTTTGCCTCTTGTGCTCCGAGTTGTTACTCGGCTGGGGCACCAGGAGCCTTCCTGGGAGTGTGGCACTGGTGAGGGCTCTGGCAGCAGCTCTGGGTGTTTATCTTGGAGCTGGGTTTAGCTGGTAGAAAGCAGCAGATAGATTTCTTTCCTTGCCCTCTCTTGGAGCTGGGTTTAGCTGATAGAAAGCAGCAGATAGATTTCTTTCCTTGCCCTCTCTTGGAGCTGGGTTTAGCTGATAGAAAGCAGCAGATAGAATTCTTTCCTTGCCCTCCCCTCTTGATCTTTCTGAACAGGATGATGTGACCATTGATTCTAAATACCTCGTGAGGCTCCACTCTTGGGGAGTGTTGGCTCTGTTGCTTCTTTGGTAGCCAGTCCTCCAAAAAACTGCCAAAATGGCAGGGAAACAGCATTAATTGGAATGTACTCTACTGACCCCTTACTGCATAGCAGGAGCACACTGGAACTGAGGGTTTAGACCTTGCCCTTGACTGCCAACAGATGGAGTATTTTTAATGGAACATGGGCATCCTCTCTGCCTCATGCACCCTTGCGTGAGTGCTGTGTATTGGAACATCTTCCTAAATGCCATTTCTAACAGACACTGCTAATTAAATAATCAGCACTTAATGTTTGTGAGCAGACAGATGAAGGATTTGCCTCCTTTTACATTTGAGTCCAGCTGAGCTTTGAAGGAAGAAGTGTCACAGGGTGAAATGCTCCGGGTTTTTGCTGCCAGGCTGTGCCAGGGATGTGTTCCTCTTGCCCCTGAGAGGCTGAGCTGGGTGTGTTCTCCCCCAGATGTCGACCCTACGCAGTGGCAGGAAGAAGCAGGCGGCCAGCCCCGATGGCCGCGCCTCCCCCATCGCCGAGGACGTGCGCTCCAGCGGCCGCAACTCGCCCAGCGCCGCCAGCACCTCCAGCAACGACAGCAAGGCCGAGTCTGTCAAGAAATCCACCAAGGTAACCCCTTCCCCTGGGCTCTGCCCTGCACACCTGAGGCCTCTGGGGCATCTGCATCTCCTGATCCATAATATCACCAATGAGCCAACAAGCCTTACCTGAAAACATCAATTGCCCTCAGAACTGTGAACACTTTTGCTATCCCTGGGTAAGGTTAAATGTGTGGAGTGTAGATTAGGTAGGTGGTATCAATTTAAAGATGAGATGCAGATGGCAGGAGGCCGGGGCAGTCTCAAGCTGCACCAAGGGAAATACAGGTTGGATATCAGGAAAAGTTTTTCCCAGCAAAGGTGATAAATCCTGGAATGTTCTGCCCGGGGAGGTGGTGCAGTCCCCATCCCTTGCTGTGTTTAAGGAAAGCCTGGATGTGGCACTGGGTGCCGTGGGTCAGTTGAGCTGTTGGGGCTGGGTTGGACTCGATGATCCTGGAGGTCTCTCCCAGCCCAGACATTCTGGGATTGTGGGAATCTCTGTTGACCTGAAAAACCCCATGAGTGTGGGTAAGGCAGAGGTGGAGTGGTGCAGCTGAGAGCTGCTTTGTGCTGGCCAGGGAGGGATGGCAGCGATCAAACCACTCCAGTAGCCCCATGTAACCTTACTGCTCTCACAAAGGGATAATCCCTCCATTTGGGATGCAAACGCAAGCATTAAGCTCAGGGGAGTAATGCAGATCAGAAATGCTGTATTTAAGACAAGTAGACAGTTTTGGGGATTTTTTGTAAGTAGTACTTAATCGTTGTTTACAAAGGAGTATGAACATTTAGTAATTGAGTCTGCTTCTGCTACTGTTTTTTCTGGAGGTGTATTTGCTTGATTGTTCAGAGCAAGCTGACAGTTGAGTCTGTTCAAATGAATTAAGTGCCTTTCCAAGAGAGTTCTAAAGAAACAAAGCCACATGAAGCAGGAAGGCTTACCATTAAGCAGTGTGAATTGAGAAGTAGCAAGTTAAAAATAAATATTACCCAAAAAAAAAGTCAAAATGAGTATGGAGCAAGTTTTCACATTATAAAACTGAAAACTTGGCAGAATTTAAAGTTAGGTAATTATGTGATGCTCAGAGCTTTTCCAGGCCATGGGAGAAGGTAGTAATCTCAGAATAGCTATTCACTGTTGGCCCTGTATTTGAGGGGATCTAAAAATATTCCTCTCAAAATATCAAGGGTAGAGCAAGACTTTCATGTAGCAGAAAGAGGCTTATCCCATCTCCTGCAGAAATTGTGGCTCCATCTTGCACCAGTTAATAACTGGTGTTGGTCTCTGTTAGAGGGGTAACCTGGGCCAGTTGAGCTCCTGTGAGTTCCTGATGGACTTGGTCCTGCCCAGCTCTGTTTAAAATATCCCTTCATGTGAGGAATGCTTTATGCACTTCTCCCTTTTCCTGCTAGTTTGATGTGTATTGGATTGCTCTTAAATACTGACTGTGTCAACTCTTGAGTTCTGCTGCTCCTTAGTTTGTGTTAAATAGGGTGGCACTGGCCTACACTCAATTTACTTTTTTGCATTTTCACCACTGGTAACTGTTGTGTTCTGCTTCCTTTGTGGCAGAAGATAAAAGAAGAGGTGTCTTCTCCTCTCAAGAACTCCAAGAGGCAGCGGGAAAAGGCAGCATCCGACACGGAAGAACCCGACAGGTCCAATGCCAAAAAATCCAAAACTCAAGTGAGTCCCACAGAGGAGTATTTCCTCTTAGGAGAATGGTTTGAGGTGGGGAGGGGATGCAAATCTGGTAACAAACCGAAAACATTAAATCAGTTTAAGCCTCAGCAAATTGTAACCTAATCTGTGGCTGGAAGGCGACCAATGTTATAATGTGTTCCTTCTGCTGGAAACAGTGCAGTGATACAGGGTAGGTCCAGAAGTTGGGTTTTTTCTTTGTTTTAATATTAATATCAACCATGTGGGAGTACACTGGATTGTTCTCCACTCCTTTACTCCATTTTTTTTTTAATTTAAATTTGAGTTTTTGTCTTGTGTGACAAATTAGAAGACACCACTGGAATTGTCACAAGACAAATGTTTTCCATTGCTGGTCACCTTCACAGTGAGGAAATGTTTTGCTATGTTCAGCAGGACCCCTCCTGTATTTCAGTTTGTTCCTATTGCCCCTAGGCACTGTGGAAATCCTGGTTCTGCTGTCTCTGCTCACTTCCCTTGGATATTTGTGTTCCCGTGCTGGTTTAGGCCCCGTGAGGTTCAAAGGCTACACGCTTGTGTGTCAGGCATACTGGGAATGTCCTGCTGTGCACTTCCTGGGCACGGTGGTCACTGTTTTCTGTTCCCACAGGAGATCAGCAGGCCCAACTCCCCCTCGGAGGGCGAGGGCGAAGGCGAGAGCTCCGACAGCCGCAGCGTCAACGACGAGGGCAGCAGCGACCCCAAGGACATCGACCAGGACAACCGCAGCACGTCCCCCAGCATCCCCAGCCCCCAGGACAATGAGAGCGACTCGGATTCCTCCGCTCAGCAGCAAGTGCTGCAGGCGCAGCCCCAGGTGCTGCAGGCCCCGAGCAGCTCTGCCCAGGCTGCTGCTCCCACCC
>VWYN01010461.1:116649-153488 GCA_013400075.1 Hippolais icterina | reverse complement strand
TGGGGGGCAGAGCAGCCCCTGAGTGGGTGGAACCCGGCGCGTGAGGGGGCGGAACCTGGCACGTGAGGGGCAGAGCAGCGCGTGAGGGGGCGGGGCCAAGCACCTGAGGGGAGGGCGGAGCGGCACCTGCGAGATTCCCGAAGGTTCTGGAAGAGCTGAGTAAAAGCCTCAGGTGAGGTTTTTTTCCTGCTGTGCCTGGAAAAGGTGACAGAAGGGTGGTGGGGGGATCTGGGGGCAGCCAAGCAGAACCCTGGGGCTCCTGTCCCTCTGTGCTCCTCCATCCCACCTCCCTCGGCTGTGTCCCTTTGTCCCCGGGCCAGCCCTGACCCTCACCCAGGGGCTTTTTGTTCTCTGGTTGTGTGTCCGATCACGGGTGCTCATCCCTCTGTCCCAGGCAGGTGCTCCTGCACAAAATCCCAGGTGTTTCCCGTCCCTGGTGCTCCTGGGGGACAGGTGAGGCTGGGACAGCCCTGCTGGGGCTGTGCTGGGTCTGTCCTTGGGGTGGTTCCTCACCCTCAGGGATCAAAGCAGCACCTGAAGGAGGGAAGAGCCTTTGGGGGAGCCCTGCATATCCAAGCCAGCCTTTGCAGTCTGTGCTGCTTGTGCCCCTTTTTAATTAAAGATGATTTTTCTCCTGGTGTTGACTTTACAAAACCAAACTGGAGCAAAAGATAAAAGCAACGTAATGCAAACCACAGATCCCACGTGGACAATTTAGCCAGGTTATTTTTTTTGTTCTTTGCGAATGCTGATCTCTGTAGAAGTGGTAACTTGGCCCCTGCAAATTCAGCTACTCTTTCCCCCTAGAGAAATATCCAGTGAAGGAATCTGGCAAAAAATTACTTATCTGCATGAATTCTCAGAGGTTTTTACAAAACTCAATTGTAGAATGGTCACCTGTGGGACCTGAATGTTGGTGCAAAGCAGGTTTCTGGCACAACAAATGAGAGAAATGAGTCTTGACAATAAATATTGATCTATCCATTTTCTGGTCAGATGAGTCATGGGAAAGGCTCAGGAACAGACACCATAAAAGATAGCATTTAATGAGTGGAGGACACTTGGCAGGTAGGAGTTACATCCAGGACAGGATTTGATTGTTGTTTTACACATTTCAGGTTTTTGAAGCCAGAGTATGTAAATTTTAGGACATTAAATCAAGACCAGCCTCACGGTAAGCACAAATAACTTTGCTGATTATTAATATTAATGCAGTAGTGTGCTTTCCCAAGCACCAAGGCACCCTTGGGTAGCTCAGGCGTGCAGCTGTCAAAGATGTGGAAAGATTTAAGTGATTGGTCCTATTGTCTGTTCTGTTACTCTGGGTGACTTTGTTGTGTCTTTCCAATTTCTGAGTCCTGCTGCAATTCCATTTCACCATTTGTTAGCTCTTTAAATATTTGTCCCGTGTCCTTACCTGTGGCAATGTCAGCAGGAAGGAACGTTCTCTGCTGAGGTGCTGCTTGTGAACCCTCCTGTGGCTGCCGGACTGAGCTCGCTGCCCAGGGAGGGAAATTAGGGATGAATTGATGGGCTGGCCTTGGGTAGCAGCTCGGTGTGATGCCAGTGGAGTTGTATTTCACTTTGCCTGGGGTCCTGGTTCTGCTGGAACAGACTATTAGTCAAATCTGGAGGATGGAGATTTCTCTGGCCTTGCAGCTTGTTGGAACGAACCCCAATTGCAAAGTCTGGGTAGTTATGAGGGATCTGCTGCTCTTGCCCTGGTAACGTGGCTGAATTGGAGCTTTCAAAGTACCCCTGGTGGGTTTTCCCTTCCTCTAAGTTGGATTGTTTTGGTGTCATCCAGCTGTCACTTTTATACTTCCCTCTAGTTCATTCCTTCACAGCTTAATGCTCTTTATGGAGTGGCAAATAAAATGGACATCAGTAGCAGTGTTTTAAACGAAATGGACATGAGCAGCAGTGTTTGAAAACGTGCCAGAGGACACTCAGCAGCACAGGAGTAAAGGAGCACATTGTGATACGTGATGTCACCACTCTGCTCGCACATTCCTGTGCTGCAGATTGTGTGATTCCAGACTACAACATTCAGTGGATTGCAGAAACAAATTCTCCCTTTTCCCTCTGTGTTATTTAAAGCCAAGCTCCTTGGCTTCACTGATTTCTCCTGGAGACAGTACCCGGGGCCAGAAACTGTTGGGAGGTGTTGTGACAGAAATGCCTTCATCTAAATGTAAATGTTGCTGCCCTGCCTCGGGCTGCCTTTGAGAGGCTTTTTTTTCTGTGAGAAGCATCTACAAAGTAATGGTCCCAATCAATTTATTCATGTCAATAAAAGGTCTTTTATATGCTTATTTGAAATGTATTGTTCTGGGCTGATAGGACCGCGTTTGTTTTCCAAGCAGGCGTGTCAGATGGAGTGAGAAATAGGGAGCGTAAGGGAGAAAGAACAGGAATCTGTAGGTCTGGCTGTGAGGAGTTCCAGTTCGGGATCTTGAGGGTGCCTCAATAGCGGGACACGAGGAGATAGGACAGAGCTCCCGGTGCTCCTCCCTGAGCCTGCGACAGGCTCAGATTGGGTTGGGGTGGAGTAAAGGAGTTCAGCACGAAGTCCCTGACTCAAACACAGTCTCAGGCACTCGAGTGCAGAAACGTCTGTTTGTACATCTTGGATAAAGTCAGCTTGACGTTCTCTAACCCCACCCCTCCCGTCTGCTGAAAAGGGAAAGCAGGTAAGAGGGGCCACACCAAACTGTAAAACACAACTTTTTAAACGTATTTTGTATTCCACATTAGAGTATGTGTATCTCCTGCCTCCACCACCCATAAGCGGGGCTTTATATGCTTGTATTTAATTTCCTTTTGATTTGAGCTTCAGGCTGGGGTAACCTGAGTGTGTTCTGGCAGCCAGAGGCTAATGGGCCCGGGCAGGTGTTGATGGCAATTCCAACTGCTCTGCCCATGGAGCTGGGTTGTGTAATCGTGCCTGCAACTCCAGGCTTTTATTTCTCTCCAGTAGCAGTTTGGCATTCGTGACAAATTACTTAATGGCCCATTGAGGGATAAATCTGTCCCCCAGGGCTGGGCGATGCCTCTGCCAATCTGTCCAGGTGCAGTTCGGTTCTGCCACCACTCCCAGGGCTGCTGGTGCTGTACCTTGGTTTCCCTGTGCACAGAACAGAGATAAAGCCTCTTACTGGCTCTAAATTACAGTTTTGTTCTTTGAAAAGTGCTTCAAACAGATGGATTTCCACTATTTATGCAATAGAGATGGAAGAGAAGTTAGTAAATGGTTTTGAGAGCCTTGAATCCTAATGGCTCCTGGATTTGTAAGTGCAGTGCCGTAATTTCAGTGTGATTTGAACCTTGGCTGCTGGGGTTATTTACACCTTCTGCTCCGTCCTGTAGTTCTGTGCTGTGCATCTGGCCCCTGGTGCTGGAGGAGCCAGTGAAAGAACGGTCCTAACCCTACCCCTAATGACCCTAACGACCCTAACCCTAACCCCAGAGCCCCTGCTCTGGAGGGACCCAGCACGAGCAGCTGGTTACAGCCCCACTGCTGGTTCAGCTGGGCTTACCTGGCCTAAGGGAGGGCCTGGAGGTGAGATCTGTGTGAGACAAGAGCTCCTTTGTGCCGCGGTCACACTCCTGCTCCCTGGGACACCACAGAGCAGCAGCTGGGCCTGCGCTGTGACATTTGTAAAGCCCAGATCTGGGCTCGTCCTTCTTCCATTATTGCTTGTTCTGTCCGAGCCTCTGTAATGGATCAGGTCTCTCTCTCACAAAGACATCTTTTATTGGCTGAGGAATGTTAAACAGGCATCTCGGCTCTGCCCTCAGAGCCCTGGTGTGGGATTCCTCCGTTTTAATCAGCAGTCTAACGCTGTGCCAGTGCAGTGCTCCTGCAAAGTGCCCCGTGGGTTTTTGCCCGTGCCAGGCCCAGCTCTGGGCACTGCAGAACAGACACTCCGTGTCTGGCCCGGCCCCCGGGGCCCGTCTGCCTGAGTTTTATTTACAGGAGTGCAAATAAGTAAACATGAGCTGTTGGCTGATGGCCCTGGCGTGCATTCCTGTGCCAGCTGGGCTGCAGGGGCTTGGCAAAGCTGCCTTGAGGAGGCCTCTGGCTACTGAGTGCCGGCCCTGGGCACCCTGGGGGCGAGGGGCTGCAAGGGAAGGACAGTGAGTGACAGAGACATGTCCCCAGGGACTGAGGAGGCTGGAGCTGAACAGGGGTCCCGACTGCAGCTCTCGGTGTGACTGGAGAGTGGGCACTGACCAGGGCACTGACCTGGGGCACTGCCTGTGCACACTGACCAGGGTACTGACCATGGCACTGACCAGGACACTGACTGTGCACACTGACCTTGGCACTGACCGTTTACAGACCATGCACACTGACCATGGCACTGACCATGGCACTGACTGTGCACACTGACCTGGGCACTGACCTTGGCACTGACCATGGCACTGACTGTGCACACTGACCTGGGCACTGACCTGGGCAGTGACTGTGCACACTGACCAGGATACTGACCATGGCACTGACCTGGGCAGTGTCTGTGCACACTGACCATGGCACTGACCGTGCACAGACCATGCACACTGACTGTGCACACTGACCATGTACACTGACCGTGCACTGACCATGGCACTGACCGTGCACAGACCATGCACACTGACCATGGCACTGACCGTGCACAGACCATGCACACTGACTGTGCACACTGACCATGTACACTGACCGTGCACTGACCATGGCACTGACCGTGCACAGACCATGCACACTGACCATGGCACTGACCGTGCACAGACCATGCACACTGACTGTGCACACTGACCATGTACACTGACCGTGCACTGACCATGGCACTGACCGTGCACAGACCATGCACACTGACCATGGCACTGACCGTGCACAGACCATGCACACTGACTGTGCACACTGACCATGTACACTGACCGTGCACTGACCATGGCACTGACCGTGCACAGACCATGCACACTGACCATGGCACTGACCGTGCACAGACCATGCACACTGACTGTGCACACTGACCATGTACACTGACCGTGCACTGACCATGGCACTGACCGTGCACAGACCATGCACACTGACCATGGCACTGACCGTGCACAGACCATGCACACTGACTGTGCACACTGACCATGTACACTGACCGTGCACTGACCATGGCACTGACCGTGCACAGACCATGCACACTGACCATGGCACTGACCATGAGGGGCTCCCTCCCAGCTCCAGGGGTGGCCGGGGCTGTTGTCACTGTGGCCCGCGAGGCGCCAGGTGCTATCGCAGGATTTGCCACGGGATGGCAGCAGATTCTCGGGAAAAAGGAATTCAACCCTCCAGCATCTGTGTCCTGCCTGGGGAACTGACGGGAAGCAGAGACTGCCGCAAACACAGAAATTTGGGCATCCCCATAGCTGGGGGGAGAGCCCGGTGGGATCCGGGGCACCTGCAGGGCTGCGACTTTCCTTGGGCTTCTTTTGCTTTGCAAATATAGCAAAATATATCCTTGCCCAAACTTCCCACCTGCTTGCTCCTCTTTGCCCTCCTGGGCAGCACTTTTTTGCTTTACCTGGCTGTGCAGAGTGGCCTCAGTTCTGTTTTACTTCGCTTGTTCTACTTTAGGGGCTGGGAGGGCCGAAGCTCTGAAGGGAGCTGCTCTGTGCGGCTGTGCACATTTCTGTCCCGGGGGATTTCGGGCTGGGAATTCTCGTCCGGGCTGCTGGCAGCTGTGTGGCCGTGTGTGACACCGCTGGCCTGTCCCTCCCTCCCAGCAGTGCCTGGGACGCCTTCTATGGACACAGGGATATAAACACAAGGCAGCTGCGCTGCCAGTGTTTGTTTCTTTTATGTGGCTTCCACTTTTGAACTTGAAAAATACACAAGCCACGCAGTAATATTGAATAAACCACTCCAGCTATCAGCAGCTCTCTTCTTCCACACCTGAACACTGCACAAACGGATGTGGAATGGGCAGCATTGCTGAGAGAGTTTCCTTTGGCTTTCGTGTTGTCCCCCCAGCCAGGTGTTAAAGCTTTCCCTGAGTTGCCACCAGCTTCTATACACAGCTTCTTCTGGTTAAATCTTATTTATTGCTCTGGAAATGAGCCTACTTTAATACCTTCTTCATGTATCCATATATAAAAACATCCACGGAATGGCCTCCTTTGAGTTGCCTTGTCTGTATGGACAGATAGGGATGGCCAAGCTATTCTTGTCTTTTTTAATGGCTGAGAAATGGCTGCTGTTAATTCTGTGTAATGACTGAGTTCACTGGGTGAAGTGCAGCTCTCTGTTCCCTTGTCTGAGCTCCCTGTACTGTAAATACTTTTTTCAGTGTTAAAGTCCTTTCTGCTGTTCCTGATGTCCCTGGTCCAATGGCAATATTGATTTCTTATATGCAGTGAACAAGATTTACTGCTGATTTTCTGGAGATGTTTCCTTGGCCTACACTCCATCGTTCTTGCTTCCAGAACTGCCTTTTCATTTAACTTTCCTGAAAGGCCCCCAGCCACTATTAACTCCCCCTTCTACATTCACAGCCTCACCTCAGCTCCACTTTGGTTCAAAGACACAAAAAAGAGAACCAACCATGAATTCTCCCAGGAAGGGAACCCAAAGTCTGCAATTTCACCTGGGTAACTTCTTGCCAGTCTCAAAGGCAGAGAGTTGACTTTGAGATCAACAAGGTTCAACCCCGAGCCAGTAATCAGTGGTTGGAAACAGACCACAGGGAGGGAAGAGGAACATTCCCCTCAGGTCTCTTCCTTCCTATTGCTTTTTCCATGTCAATATATAGGCTTGACCAGTCTGTTGTTATCCTGTGCTTGCAGGGAAATGCAGGAATAATTCTGCTGATTCCTGGACTTGTGGGTAAAATCCATCCGTTCAATGCTGTGGTCTCTGGGCAGTCTGTATGGACAGGGAATGCTGCCTGTGGATGGCAGAGCACAGCCCAGCCCTGCCTGGATCCATGAGCACACAGCCTCTGGAGACACCCAGGCTCATTAACAACCGCTGGGGAGGCAGCTCGCTCGGCACGGTGAGGGGGCAATAAATAAAATATTAGCAAGAGTAGGTGGGTGAGCCCGGAGATACAAACTGGGCTGTGCAGAAGGGCTTTTTTAGAGAGAAACGCTGCGGGGAGCCCACAGTGAAGGCAAGGCTGTCAAAAATGCACACAATAATCCATTTGCTGCCTGCCCCGCTGGAATGCCTGGGATTAGGCAGTCCTGGACTTCTGGGAAATCAATCCCATGCACATGACTGTGCTTCTCTTTTCCCAATAGCAAGGGAGGATTTCAGCACATGGTGGGGAAGGGACGTGAGGAGCTTCCCTAACTGGCTTGTGTTCCAGCATTCGTTCCATTCATTAAATGAGCCCTTTAAAGCCACTGGTGGAGGCTGTTGATGGTTCAGTGCACAGCATGTTTTTATGAGCAGGTTTATCTGCTGCCGCTGGCTCAGCCTTTCTCAGTGCTTCAGCTCCTCTTCTGCAGACCTGAGAGTGGTGTGAAGTTTGCACTAACTGTTGTTAAATGCTCTGAGATCTTCAGTGGAAAAGATTCCGAGAGGCCTCAACATCATTTTGGGAAGCCATGGTGAAAACAGTTTGTGTCCAAAATTAGAGATGTGTTGGATTTTAGCCTGGTTACCAGCAGCTTAGGCAAGGATGAAGCAATGTTGAGAGGCTTTGACCTAAAAAACCAAACCCCCTCAGTGCTTAAAAAGGGGGTTTTGACCCATTCTTTCTTTTTTCCAGATGTGTAAAACAGGGAGCACCCAGGAGGGGAACTGCTCCTGGGGTAGAACAAGGTCAGACAAGTCCTTCTAGGGCAAAAGAGCAGTTAAAAAATCATTTTGGTGCTTAACAGGGAGGCAGTGAAGCGACTAAAACGCGGGTGTGATATGTTGAGATAATCTAATATAAGAAAGGACCCTGGAGGCAGAAGGAGCCATGGTTAAAACCAGCAGCAGCCACTGGAAAGGCTTATCAGGAGCAGCAGGAAGTTGGAATAATCAATCCTGGAAGGAACAGGGTTCTTAGCTGAAGCAGGTAGAGCTGGGAAATATTTCACATCTTGGTAGTATGACCTGGATTATCCAGAGTCCAGCAGCTGGATAAGACCTAAAACAACCCAGAAACAAAAAACCAAAATAATCTTTTAAAAAGGGAAAAAACAACCCTGACTCTCATTAAGGGTCATGTGCCACTTTTCACAAGAAGTCTCTGAATCCAAATGCTGGAAAGAAAAATACATTCTAGAGCTCTGCTGACTAACTGAACGATTTTCATGTGTCCCATTAAAATCCAGCCACTGGTGACTCCTGAACTGAGAATCTAAAGCAGAGCATATCAAAAAAGGCTGGCGTGACTTGCAGCTGGAATTCACTCAGGACTCCTGAAGATTTGTGACTTAGAGTTGCAAAGATTTGGGTTAACCTTGCCCTCCTCCCACCAGTGCCCAGTGTGGTGCCAGGGTTCCTCTCTGGCTGCTGAGGGTTCTGTGCTGCACTGGAAATGTTTTCACCAGCTCAGGCAGGTGAGCACAGCCCTCGTTCCTTTGCACGGGTCTCAGCCTTGTATGCAGGTGACAACAGAAATATTTATGTGGGCATGGCCAAACTGTTAAATATTTGTGTGTGTCTGTGTTCACAAACACACACAGAGAGGAGAGATCAGAAAACTTCCTGAGTGAAGGAGCAGGAGGCCGATGAGGGAGGGAGGATCTGACTGTGCAGTGCAGGGGTGAGGGAAAAGAGAAGAGAAAGCATCAGCTCTGGAGCATGAAAGCAGGAGCAGTGGCACACGGCAGCTCTGACGGTGGCATGACGGAACTGGGACAGAAGTTCAGCGTTACCTCTGGCTGAGCCCGGGATAATGAGGGCACAGACAACCACGGCCGGGCTCATTAGCCATTCTGCTGCCCAATTAGGCTGGGAGCTAATTGCTCATTAATGAGACCATACCTGCTGGGGCAGCTGGGCTTCCCTGGAACTCGCTGCTGGAGCCGCAGCAGACGCTGGGGGGAACAGAAGCGAGGATTGAAGCCAAGGAAATGGAAAAGCTGCTCTGCCGCCGAGGAGGGGCTTTGCTGCTCTGCCGCCACTCCCTGGGGACAGCGCTTGGATTCCTGTCAATTAGCCCCGAGTCCTTCAGGCTTCCTCTGCCATCCTGCAGCCTGACAGCACTGGCTGAGGCTTGAGAGGCCAGGAACTCGAAGGTGGAAGGTGATTCTGACCGGAGCCTCTCTCCTGAGCATCCCCTGCAGAGCAGCCGAGGCCTCCCAAGGGGAGGAAGGTGTGATCTGAACCAGCAGGCACAGCCAAGGGTCAGCAATGGGATGCTGGAGGCACCAAACTGCAACGGTCCAGGCAGATCCAGCTCTGCAGGACCTGGGCCGTGTCAGCAGCCCCGGGAACATCTCCTGGGAAAGGGAAGCTGGAAGCAGAAATGTGCTGAAGGCCACACCTCAGCTGTCCTCTGACATAAACGTGGTTTGTTCAGCAGTGAAAGCACAGGGGCTGAGTTGAGAATGAACGTTGGTGTATGTGCCAGGTGATCCACAGCACAGGTGAGTGTGTCAGCACTGTGTGCACACCTGTGTCCCCTCAGCAACACTCCTGTTCCCAACTGCCCCAAGCTGTGCTCCAGAGAGCTGCACTGGGGGCACAGCTAAACATCCTATTTTAGTCTGGAGACTCCTTGTCTCAAGGGGAAGCAGAGAACCACTGGCTTGGGCTGCACACTCCTGTGGCTTTTGGAGCAGACCCACGGGGATTTTCTGTGAAGAGGTGGCTGCAGGAGGAGGGAAGGAATGCATTTCTCATTATGTGCTGCAGCCTCTCTGCTCTGGCAGCCTGAGAAGAGAAATTCTCTCTCCCTCCCCAGGCCCTCTACCCCCTGCAGCTCGCTGATTATTTTTGGCTGAGGAGGAAAGCACAACCCCAGCATTTTTCCCAACAGGGAGTGACCCAGGCAGGAGGGAGGTGAAGCCTGGGCTGTTCCCTTTGTGCTCTCTCAATCAATAGCCACACTTTTGCTTGTCTGGAGCTCTTTCCTCTGAGCACACCAAAGAGCTTTAAGAGCTGTTCTGTCCCCCCAGGTCACCCTGACCTCAGCTGAGCAGGAGGGGTGAAACTGAGGCACAGCTCCCTGAAATCACACAGGGGCTGGGACCTCCCATCGATTTTCTGTGGGCTTTTATCCTCGGGCTCTCCTTGTGCTGCTGAGGGCCCTCGTTCCCTGCTCTGCCTCCGTTGTTCTGTGGCTCCTGCACGGTGCTCTTGACAATTCCTGTGGCTACAGCTTTTGAATGGAAAGGTTCTTCTGGGTTGTGCCTTCATTAAAATAATGCTTGAAATAAGTAAAATACTCCTGCTCCGCCAGGCAAAGGGTTTGGCTTTTGAGGAACAGCCCTGTGTGTATGTGGGAGTCAGTCTGACTACAGAACACGCCCAGGAGTTGCCTTTGGAAGGCTGAATGGAGAGGAAAATTGTGTGGAAGAGGGGTCAAGGGCACCCCAGTGATGCTGTGAGGGGTGTCCACTCCCAGCCACAGCACCTGTGTGCAGGGGGAAAGCCTGGCTGGCTTGCCCAGGTTCTCCCCTCTGTTCTCCCCCTGCCACAAACCAAAGCCCCGGTGCTGGAGCAGCCTGCCTTGTTTTCCCAGCTAATAGAAAGCACATGAGGAGCACAGTCAGGCACGGCCACAGCTGCCGGGAGTGATTCATTTGGGACACAAACAGGAATGGAGTGCTGGCTGCTCCCTGGGCAGAGCTGTCCCTGCTCCGGGCCGTTCCAGGGGGTGACTGCAGCTCCGAGCCCCCTCCAGCCCCAGCAGTGACTCACTTGCTCCAGCCTTGGCAGAAGGGCTGTGCACAAGGCCCGACGATGCTTTGAGGCATTAAACCTTCCAGGACTCTTCTTCCCTCTCCCCTGCCCCTTCTGAATGTGGCTTGTTCTGCTCTGAGGGCAGAGATCCTCCCTGGCTGATCTGTGGGGTTGGGAGGGGAGGCTGCACCGAGGTCTCCAGCCAGAAGTAAATTGTGTTTTAACACACTTGAGTCAGCAACAACGGGAACTGCACTGGAAAGGCAGGAATCAATGTACTGGGTGTGTGCAGGGGAGATGGCAGCTCTCGGGTTTGGGGGTCTGTCTGCTGTTTGTTCACACCTCTTGCTGGCCCCTGTTGATTTTCTGTAGCCTTCCAGGACCGATGCACAGCCTGTGGATGGTACAGGCTGTCTGTGATGGCCTGGATTGGGTTTTGCCTGTCCTTTCTGCTTATCTAACAGATTTAGTGCCTGTTCCAAAGTCTGATATGCTTTGAAGCAGCAAAGTCTAGAACAGTGAGGCTGGAGCATCTCAGGGCGTTGAGAGTCCTGGCATAGTATGGAGGGCAGCCTGATTTTCCCCACCAGATCCCAGATCCCAGGGCTGGAAGCTGCCTGTCCCCTTGCAGATGTGTTTGCTGCTCTGTGACCCAGCCGGCCCTGCTGCTCTGCATTGTCCCTCTCCGTGTGCCAGCAGCTGGGAGTTACTGGAGCAGAAGAGACAGGCTGAGGTGCCACAGCTCTGGCACCAGCAGCACAGCCAGCCAGAAAAGAGCTCAGGAGTGGAGGCATCTTCCTCCCTGACCTCTCTGGAGGCTTGGCAATAAAACAGATTTGGAAAGACCCCCGGCTCCAGCTGCTTTTGGAAGCAGGAGGGCTCTGTTTTAGGAAGGCTGGCTGGGTGTGCAGGAGGGGAGGGAGCTGGGGAGGGATGGTGGCACCTGCTCCCCCCGGAGCTCTGCAGGGACATATGTCACCCATAGGAATCTCAACTGCAGCAGGGGGAGCCTGGAAGGCGCCACCGCGGCCCCAAAGTGGGGACAGGCTCTGAAATTGGACCCTCTGTCCCTTTGCTCCTTCAGACTGTCCCAGCTGCCTCAGCAGACAGAGCTGTGTCCCGGGAGGAATTGCTGGGATGGTCACTGAGATCCCCCCTTGTATCTGCCACCCATCACCCTCCTGCCCTGGCAGGTGGGATGTTGTCACCGGGGCTGGCAGGATGTGGCACAGGTCCTTCTCTAAAACCCTCACATTCCTTCTGTGGCCTCAGGGCTGCCTGGGTGCCACACCCAGAGCGTCCTAATCACAAATGTGCCCGGCTGGAGCAGAGGGACATCTGCTGGGACAGAGCTCCATCTGCACCCTCTCTTTGGGTCTGCCGGGGAGGGAGGGTGGCAGAAGTGCTGCACCAATGTTGCCACGCTCAGGCGTGTCCGGGCCTCGAGGTGGTGACAGAAATAATCCCCAGCTGCAGGGGACACAGGGAGAGGGGCAGGGCAGATGGGCTGGATCCCAAAGCATCTCCAGGGCTCCATCCATCATCCCCCCTGAGCTCCCCCTGGACCCCTGCAATGACAGGGGAAGCTCAAGAGGTTTTGTTGGCTGTGCATCTCCAGGGGAGTGTGCAAGCCCCGCACCATCTCCATGGCAGAGCACTGGCTGTGTCCAAAGGCAGAGGCATCCTGAGATGTCCCTGCTGCCTCACTCCTCAGGGAATGGGCAGCTCCAGCACGGGAGCCCTCTGCCTTCCCTGATGTCAGAGCTGTCTGTACCACAGCAGTGCTGCTTGAAAAGCACACGAGACAAGGGGTGTCCCAGGTGCCTTGATGCCAAAGCTCATTTTAGAATTCTCTATCCCTCTCTCTGTCCGGGAGGATTTTGGAGTGGCAAAGGATCAGACCCCCTGGCATTTCACCCAGATCAGGAGCTGAACGTGGACAGGGGCCAAAGGCAGCTGAGGGCAGAGTGGGGACAGACCCCCTGCAGGCTGGGCTGCGTTGGGCAAAGAGGAGAGGTGTGGTTTTGTGTGGTTTTGTGTGGTTTTGTGGCATTTGCAGCCTGGTGAGTTGTTGGGAGATTTAATTCTCAAAGCGTTCCCGACATCCCCTGGGACAGAGCTTGGCTGAGGCCCAAGGGCTGGGGCTGCCAAAAGGAGCTGTGCCGGGCCAGCCCGGCAGGAACAGCTCCCTTGCTCCGTGCCAGAAGGAAAGGAAGGAAAGCAAAGCAGAGGGGAGAAGGGGAGGGGAGCCTGCAGCACAGCCTCACCTCCAGCTGACACTAACCAAGCACAGGAGGATGAGAAGTGCACAGTCCTGTCCTGCAAAAGTCCTGCCCAGCACAGAGGGGAAAGAGTTTCCAGGGATTTTTCTCCTGGAAAACAACAGACAGGGCTGTGCTTGGTGATGAAAGGACCAAGAGGCTCAGCAGTGTGGCTGTGGCCAGATAACACGTGAGGAAGCCCTGGATAAACTTGTGTCCCTGGTCAGCTGCTGGGCTTTGCCAGACCTCAGTCCTGACCCGTAACATCTTCTGCTGCTCCAGGCTCTGACAAACATCATGTGCTTCCAGGCTGATCTGCTGCTCTGGCTCCCTCAGCCAGACACAGCTCAGCCTGATCCCTGCTTTCTGCTGTCCCACCCCGGGCTCCTCCCTTCTCTCCTGACAGATCCTGTATTTCATTGCTGGGAACGCACTCAGGTCTGAGGCTCCAGCCTCCTCTCACCCCAGCTCCTGCAGTCCCTCTGTTCCTGTGCTTCTCAGTCCAGTGCAGCACCTCTGCAAAGGGGAGGCAGCCCCAGGGGTGATTTTGGACCCTCAGAGAGGAGGTGCCAGGCTGGGGAGGCACCTGTAGGGATCAAAACTGGGCATGTTTGAAGCTGAGGGGGGCTCAGCCAGGTGTGGGGTGCTGGACTTGGTTTGTGGGATTGTGGGGTCAGTGAGGAGAACATACAAGGCAGGAGACATCATCATCCTCTCTAGAACCAAACCCCACTCTGACATTTCCTGATATTTACATTGTGATCCAGGTGCTGTTACTCACTGCCTGACCCCCTCCATTCTGGCATCCTTTGGAGGGCAGTTTTGTGTTCTCTGGCTGTTGTCTCACCTGAGCATCCTCTCCCTGTTGCTCCAGTCTGTCTGGGCTTGCCTTTCCCATTGCCAAATTCCTTGGCTGGACTATGCCAGCCCTGCTGGGCTGCTCTGGGGATGGACTTTGTCTGTTTGGCTTCACTTTATTCTATTTCCAGTCCTAAAAGCAAGGCAGGGATTAGGGAAGGAGAAGGTGGCTATTTTAGCTGTTGCTGGTCAGGAGCCAGGGAGCTGGGAAGGCAGGGGATGTGTGGGGGGTGTGTGGGGAAGCTGGGGTTTGCCAGGTCTGAAATCCTCTCCTGTTTCTGTAGGCATGAACGCAAACCCCAAACCAGAGGTGGGTTTGGTTTCGACCTTGTAAAATGAAAACACGAGGGCTGAGCTGCTGCCAAAGCCAATCCCAGCCGCCTGTGCTCCAGCCTAGCTCGGGTCCCTGCTCCTGCCACCCCTGCTGGCTCTCCTGGCAGGCAGAGGCAGCAGGAAGCAGGAGGCTGCTCCTTCCCAGATGGGCTTTAGCACATTCCTGCAGCAGCCGGGGCTGGGGGCGTCTCAGATGCTCCCAAAGCTCCGCTGAGTAATCACAGCTTCCTCTGTAACTTTATTGTGCAAACCTTCCCTGGAACAGGCTCTGGAACCACGTTTTGGGCTCTCCAGCACAGTTAAAGCAGGAGCTTCCCCAGGCAGGGAGCAGAGCTGCTGGATTTGTTGGAAGGCAGAGCAGCCAGATGGTGACAAGCAAAGGGAGGGGAGGAGAAGGGGAATTTGTGAGGGAGCAGCTCCATATTCCAATTTCCATTTGGGGCCCTGCTGCCATGAGAGTGCCCTGACAGGCTGGCTGTGACGAGCTGCAGAGGCTGAGGGCTGGGGAAAAAAGGGAGCAGGGATGTGGGAAGCGAGGGCAGGCAGGGAGATGTGGCCATGGCAGCACGTACTGGAATGAAATTTGATATATGCACTTGTATCTTCCAAATAAAAACTGGGGCTAATAGTGTGGCTTTGAGGAGAAGTTTCCTGGTGCTGTTGGGGGGACACATCAGAGTTTGAGGCATGAATTTGACTGCTCCCAGATCTTACATCTTCTGGCAAGATTCCCACCAGAACTGTGGTTTTATCAGTGCTACACCAGGAAAATGTTTACTGGCTTTGAAGCCACCCACCCCTAAACTGAGTTTAGGGAGCGAATTCTTATGGATGGGAGACATGAATGTGACTCTGTGTCTACTTCAGAAATGTATTTTGGTGTTTTGCTCTAGAAATTGTATTGTGGGGTCTATGAATGGGGTGTGGGAGACCAGGACCCATTTTTTCCATCTCTGGCTTTGGCCCTTGGTGTTTGTCTTTGAGGAGGATGGAATTTCCTACTGGGCATGTAAACAGCCTGTTTGAGCTAAAGTCAAGCCCTGCATGTGATGGGAATTAATCTGTTTGGGATGTTTGTTGTCTACACACAATTCTCCTTTTAAAAGGGGCTGCAAGTTTGGGGAGGTCTTAGCTCTGCACGACGGGGAAGATCAGCTATAAATAAATTGGTGACACAGCTACTGTGGAAAGGCAGAATGGCTCTGGGTTTCCTGCAGGCTGCAGCAAGTGGTGGTTTAAAACAAAATCAGGGGAAAGGGGAACAGTCTTCCAAAATATGGAACACCTCGTAAAGCTGGGGAGGTAGGAAACAAGCTGAGCAGCCCCAGCCACGGCTCAAACTCTCAGGAGGCAAACTGTACAGTACATAAAGCCCAGGGAATCAGCTCAGGATGCCAACTAATGAGCTTTTTAATTAGCTGCAATCGCAGGCAAGGTTTAAAACCCAAAGAAGTAAGTAAATTAAAGATTTAAAAGACTGAAGAGAATCGATGAGGGGTCAGCACTTAAAATATTAAAAAGCCAAAGCAGTTGACTTTACAGAAGTTTGCAGTGCTGCAGCAGGCTCTGGATTGTGGTCCAAAGCCCTGTGGCTGGACCCTGCCATGTGCAGAGATCCATACATCACCTGCACGGGCAGCCTGCAGTCCTGCAGCCCTGCAGCCTCTGCTCGTGTGCTGGCCCTGGCCTGGAACCTGCAGGGCGTTCTCTGCAGCTCCTCTGGGCTGCTCCCAGGTGTTTCCCCCCAGCCACATCCCCCGAGGCCAGGGGACCGAGGTCAGGAGTTGTGCAGTCAGCCTGCCCTGCCCTGCCCTGCGTGCAGCGGGGATGTTCTGTGCAGAGTGCAGCACTGACTTCTCTCACAGTGCCAAACCAAGAGGTGTTTGTTGGTGTCCAGGGGAAATGGGGCATTGCTGGCTCCAAACTGCTCCCTTTGCGCTTTGTCACCTCCGTGTCAGGAGCGATTCCAGGTCACCAGGGTGTCCCTTTCTCTGCAAGCAGGCAGAGCAAAAGCAGAAGCTGCTCCTCATGGATGCTGATGCTGCTGGCTGCCCTCAGGGGTGGGGAATGCTCAACAACCTCGGTGCCACCAGTGCCAGGTGCTTTGGAGAGCCAGGCAAGCCCAGGCTGCCATGGGCTCCTCTAAGTGCCACTGTCACCCAGGCAATGATCGCCCCACGTGTCTGGGGGAGGAGCAGGTGAATGTCTCTGTAATCACCGTGCTCTGTTAATGCTTCTGCGTGAGCATCTCAAACAGCCTTCTACGTATCAGCTGATGAAGCCTTAGCTTGCACTTCCAGGAGGATAAATCCTCCTGTCCTGGGGAGAGCCTGAGGCACAAAGAGGTCCGGTGAGAGCAGCAGGGAGGGAGGCATGGCAGAGCTCTGCACTCAGTCCAGGATTCCAGAGGCTGAGCAAGGCCGGTGCTGTGTGGAATGGAGGAATGTTTTGCCCCATTTCCATCAGCTGTGGTTTCATTTGCCATTTCATTTGTGGTCCTCCTTTACTGCCTGCTCTGCATTCCCATCCTTGAGGCTGCCCTGAGTTGAAGCTGCCCCTGGACCAGTGTTCCCCTCTGGGTCACACAATGCTTTGGACTTGATAAACCCGTGGGGACTTGGGGTAGGACCTGGAAAACTTCTTTTCCTTTTTTGTTTCTTTTTCTTTTCGTCAAGATGGTAACACTTGGTAATTCAAAGCTGTTCCAGCTTGGGTGTGCAGCCCACACTGTGCACAGGGGCCAAATGGGTTTGTTCAAATGAAGATTTACTAAGACCTGTGCAAAACAGGGCAGGAGAGGAACCAGAGAGGTGAGAGGCAAAGAAGAATCCAGCCCCCAGTGGCCTTGAGAGCAATCTGCCAGTGAGTGCTGTCTCCATCTGATGGATTTGCTGTCACCTCTCCCTGGCATGAGGTGACAGATCTCTCGGTGGGATGAAGCCAGAACCAATAGCCATCCATCACTGCGGGACAGGCAGCAGCAGCAGCAGGCACGGGGGAAGGAGGCAAACCTGGCAAAACATCTCCAGCCTCCCTCCCTGTCAGTGCTGGGGCACGGGGAAATAGCCCTGCTGCAGGCACACGGTGAGGATGGAATATTGCTGCAAGGACAGAGGGATTTGAGCACCTTGGACACCCTGAAAAGCTCCTGTGCAGGAAAGCTCTGTGTGTGGGTGAGGCTGAACACCAGCACAGGTGGCTCAGGGCACAGACTGGATGGGAGAATCTGGAATTGAGGAGATGCTTCTCTGTGGCTTTGGGGTAACACAGTTCCAGGGGGATGTTCCCATGGTGGCACAGTGTGAGAAATCCAGATTATCTTTAAGATGATCCTGGTCAGTTTGAGGCAGTGTGCAGCTCTGTGTGTGATGGGAGGAATGGCAAACACTGCAGGTCCTTTCCTGCCTCGTGGGACTTCCCCCAATGAAATCACTGTCCCTTCCACAGTCCTGCCTGTGCTTTTCCCTCTCCTTGGTCATGAGTATTAAACAGCAGTGAGGTTTGGAGTGTGGATTTTGCTTCCGGAGAAAATCCAGACATTCCTCTATATGCCTGATAAATGAGAGAACAGGCCAGAAATGTGGAAATATTCCTACATGCTGAACAATCCCCTAAAGCCAAAAGGAGTCAGGCACTTCCTTCATTTCAGTGTTCTTCTAAACACTGCTAAGCATGTTTCTCAGTCCTTTGTAAGCTAAAGAACTGGGTAAATCTGGCCCAAAAGTCTCAATGTGGAGTATTTATTTCTAAACTACTCTTACAAAGAGCTAAAAGGGGAAAAAATCCCCACAGCTGCTTGCTGAAAAGCAAAGAGCACAGGAGTGTTCCTTTAAACTGAATTAGCATGCACAGAGCCCGGGCTGCTGCTGAAGCTTTGCTGCTCCCAGGCCTCAGACTCTGCAGCTGGTTTTTCATTTCCAATAGGCTAATGTGCTCTGACACTGCACCCCTCTGGGAAGCTGCTGACAGGCACTGTCAATATTTCCTTCCCCAAAAAACCCCCAACCAATGCAGCCTCCAAAGTGTTGCTTTTCAGCATCCAATTACGGAGCGTGCAGCCTCCACCTGGAGAGAAGGTTCCCAGTTCAGCCCCTGCATTTCCTGCATCCCTGGAGTCCATTTCTTTGGTTGTCTTTTCCTTCTGCTCTTCAGAAAAAAGAAAAGGAATGTGAACATTCCCTGTCATTTCTGGCAGCTGCTGGACTGGGTTATGCTGATGTCTATGCCAGGCTGTTGTGCTGTCATCTGGAAGTGCTCCAATATTCAGGAGTCAGGCACCCAAAACCTGGAGGTTGGCATGAAAGTCAGGAAAATTAAACATAGGCATTTGGAGGAATGTTTCCTTCCACTTTGTTTATGTTGTTCTGCTGTTTTGCTCCTTCACTTTGACATTCTAACAGTTCTGCTTTCAAATTTTCCTATAAACTCAAAGGCCAGGAACTCTCCTTGAGAGTGAGAAAGATGCAGGTCTCAGACAAAAGCACTTGACTCCAGGAGTGCAGGCTTTGAGAAACTCACTGAATATCCAAAGGCTTTGGTTATAAATCACAAGTGTTGACAGCAGCTGAGGTGTGTTTTCCCTCAGGGAAGGTGGAATTCACACCGTTCTTTTCCATCTGGACAACTCTGTCCATTGAAAGGAAACAGAAAGGATCCAAAGGACACATCCCACCCTTCACTGGTGGCATTGCTCCTGCCAGCACTGCCCAGCGGCTCATTCCTTGGTTATTGGAATTTTGGAATATTCCTCGGAATTCCTTGGAATTCACGGAGCTCCCATAACCCCAGGCAGGTGAGCCAACCCCAAACGCAGCCCTTAGCAGCCTCACTTGTTTTGGTTGGGTGTGCAGGGGTTGAATTCACTCCTGTGAAAAAGGCCAGGGTGATTTCTTGAGCTTGCGTGGTTCATACAGAATCTGGAGCAGTTCAGCAGGGAGCTGCTTCCCCTGGGGCAGCCTCGCTGGATGGGCAGTGCTGGATTGTTAAACTTCCTTTTAAAGGGACCCAGGCTCCTAATCCTTCACACATCCTTCTTGCTGCTTATTGAGGTGTCCTTTTGGCTTAAGAGAACCTTTATTGTAAGTGCATTTCCTCTCGTTTCCTTATTAGCAACCCCAATTTCCTGTTTGAAACTCTAATGACACAGGTTATATTTCAAATTTCATATTAAGGGGACAATTGTTTTTCTCAAGGATGCTGACAGAATTTTGTTCTTGTTGTCTGGACTGTCCTGATTTCATTCTACCTCCCTGGAATCCCAACCTCCTGTTGCAGTGTCCAGAGTGGCTCAATAATTAACAGGCTGAATTCCACAACACCCCCCTTTTCTTCATTCTCTTTTCTTTTCTCTCCTTATGAGTAAAAGAAAAGAAAAAAATCATTCCTGTGGTTACCGCATCCTTCAAGTTGTCCCTTGAATCAATTCTGCAACACCCCTGTGTTTTCTCTGACAATTTTAATTTCTATTGACTGGGAGGAGTGAATACCCTGTGCCTGCACCAAGCACAGCAGCAGTTAGGAACCCAAAACCTGCAGATTTCTCTTTGAGAAGAGCAGCCAAGCGCTGCCATGCCAGCTCCAGCAGGAATTTCTGATGGAGCCAGCTCTGCATGCACCTGGAGCGTCTGCATTGCCCACAGGGATCTCCCACCTCCCTCAGCATGAGCTAATCCTGACCTGGGAAAGAGAGAGGGAGCTCCACCCAGGGTAATGACCTCATTACCTGGGACCAGGGTTAATTAACCTGGCCGGATGGCCACACAAGACTCTGCTGCCTCTGGGCTCTGTGAGCCCTGGGATGAGAGGATGGAGTTCCTGTGGGGCTGGCTGTGATATTTCTATTCAGATGTGCTCTGCCGTCCCCCTTCATGTACCAGGACCTTGTGAACGTTGAATTAATGAACTTTCACTGTGATTTCATGGCTGTTTAATGATCTCTTTGTTATGGGTGGAGAACTGAGGCACAGGGCAATTAGGGTCTCTGCCAGGGTGACCCAGGAATTCTCTGGGGGAGCTGGAATCCAGCAGTGCCTATCAGTGATTCTCTTTGGAAGGGTTGTGGGCAGGTGCCTGAGCTGGAGGCTGCACACAAGGATGAGCTCTGCACCTTGTTTGGGGTCTGTGGGGTGATCAGCTCTCCAGAACTGAGGGTTCATCCAGAGGCTTTAGGATGAACCCTGGCAGTGGCACTGCAGCTCTGTTCAAATGCAGGAATGAAATTAAAGGTGAAGTTTCAGCCCAGAGCTCATCCCCAGGCAGGACAGAAAATAGAACCCAGTGAGGTCTCTGGGTTTTTCCCCAGCCTGGAGATGCTCAGTTGGCCAGAATGTCATTTCTGATTTTATTTGTGCTGTTCTCTCGTCCTTTCTCATTAACCCCTTATCCCGTGTGGCTCCTCAGCCTGCACAGAGCTCTGCCCTGCAGCCACCGTGGCTGCTGGGGGAATTATTCTGCCTCTCTGAACTGCAATCCCCAATATGTGGATCCTGCTCTTCTCTCCGGGCTCTCCTCCAGTCTCCCCTGCTTCTTGTTTACATTTTAACTCTTTGGTGGCTCTCCTCTCTCCCATCATCTGAGTCTCTGCCATCTCTGCCCCTGCTAGCATCAAACATTCCTCTTTGCTGCTGTCCCACCCTGCTCTGAGGATGGAGGTGGAGCAGGAGCTGTGCTTGGCCAGGGGGTCTGGCTGTGTGTTTTGACAGGCTGGGGTTTATCCTCCAGCCTCCCCCTTGCCAAGGTGAACCTTTGGGAGCTGCTCCTTGCAGTGGTGCCTCCCCACTGCTCCCAGCTCCTCCTGCTCCAGGCTGCTGCAGCCCTGGCTGCTGCCAGCCTGGGTGGTGCTGTCAGGGCTTTGTTAATGCCTTTCTCTGCCTCAGTAGCTTTTGGGAACGTCTTCATCTCATCTTCTGAGTGCTCTGTAGGTGTGACCCCGTGCAGGTGCCAGCACTCCTGGGCACAGGGCACTGCAGCTGTGTAACAGGAAAGGAGAGAGAGCTGCAGAGTGATCCCAGAGCTGTTATTTGGGGTGGAACACACCCTTTTGGAGGGTGTTTCCACCAGGACACTTGTGCAGCTCTGCCTCAGGCCCACTCCTGCCCAGGGTGTCCATGAGAGCTCTGCAGGGCAAGGAACGGGCACAGAGCTGGTGCCAGAGCTGCTCCAGGGGACATCGTGGGGACAAAGAGCAATCCCAGCCCTTCTGCCTGCCACCCTTCCAACCCAGCCCCTGCCCCTTCCTCCTGCCAGGCCCCCATGGCAGCTGAAACCTTCCCTGGCTCTTCCCAGGGGCAGCCCCACTGGGGAGCAGCACTGAAGCTCTTTGTGCAGCCTGGCCAGCTCGGCTTTGGCAGGAGGAGGGACAAGCCTGGGTTATCACCTGCTTGTGCTCTCATCTATCACCTTGAATTGTGTTGCAGGATGAAATTACTCATCCAAACCTAATGTTAAATTTAATCAAGTCGGGAGCAAAGAGGATTAATGGGCTGTGCAGCACAGGCACACGCCTGGCACGGTGGCTGTGACCCAGGTGAAGTTTGAGCAGCTCGCTGGAAATGATGAAGGCAGTCAGCAGGTGGGGAAAGGCTGCAGGAATCCTGCATCCCTCTGCAGGAATGCTGCATCCCTCTGCAGGAATGCACTGGCTGTGGGACCAATGCTTCTGCTGGAGTCACCTGTGCTGTGTAAGAATTTCTCCAGAGGGGAGGAGTGTCTCTGCTGGGCTGGGTGCTCTTCCCTGCTCTGCTCAGTGCAATAGTCTGGGACAGGCTCTGGGGATTCACTGTGGCTTCATCTCTTGTGCTAAAGAAAAGGGATCATCCTGGGATGCCCTTCAGCCTTGGAGCCTGTGAGCTTTCCTGAGCTCAGCCTTTCTGTGCCTGCTGAGCACTTCAGGGTGTGAGCACCACAGATATTTTAACATCTCTGGAGCACAAAGCCCTTGCCAGAAGCCAGGCCCTGGTGCCCTGGAGACAGGCCCAGGTCAGCCCTGTTGGTGCCATGGGGACACTGAGGCACAGGGTGACAGGGGCTGCCAGGGCTCTGTGCCCCCCTGTCCTCCCTCCCACTCAAACCCTCAGGTCACCCTGCCCTATCACCTGATAATGGTTATCAAAATCAACAGCCTCCTAAAGCCTTTCATCGTCTCAGCAGATGCTGTGAGGAACCCATTTATGAACTTCACGGGTGGAAAAAACAAAACCAAAATGAAAACTCAACCTTCCCCTAACCCGCCACATAAAACCTCCCCAAGAAATAAAGTCAGTGTGTTTGAGGGGGTGGGTGGTTCATCCCCAAAGCAAACAGGGTATTTCTCTGCCTCTCGGGTTTGGCTAAAAAAAGCAAATAAACTCCAGAGGAAGCACGTCATGGTGCAAAGCAGAACCAGATGGTGCCGTGAGAGCGTGGGAGGGGACAGGGGGTTTCTCTGAACAGAGGCTGTCTGTGAAGGAGGGAAATACCGAGAAAGGCAGAGAGAACTCTTGTTTGGGTGACAGCTGGGGTTGCCCCAGCCCTGGCTGAGCGTCCTCCCCAGGGAGCATTGGGGGAAAGTCTGATTGAAACCGAGAGTGTTGGGGCTGTGAGTGGAAAACAGAGCAGGGCATGAGTCCCCAGAGCCAGAGCAGCCTGCAAAACACCTCCCTGAGCTCCTTCCCTTCGGTGCTTCACTGCCCCACGCTGCTGGGCTCCTCAGGTGCTTCCTCCTCTCCCACTCTTCTCTGAGATTCCCAGAATTCCTTCTATCACTTGGTCACAGCTTTCCCAAAAGGCATCAGGGACAGAAACTGCTAATCATACTTTGGAAACTGTCTTAGAGCATTCATATTCTTCAATTATTCACCCTCCTTCTGCCTTAGGCAGGAGGGATAAGCACTGGGGCACAAAGGGAATTGCAGCAAGGTTTGTGGCACCAGGGTTGGCAGCAGCCAGATCCTGCCAGCTGAGCAATGTGTGTGACAAGCTGGGGGGGTTGTGTGAGGTAGGAGGTGAGGGGAAAATGAGGAATAATATGTGGGAGAATAATTGGGACAAGTGAGTGAGCATAAGCAGGAAGGCTCCTGAACCCAGCTGGGCTGATTGCTGGGAGCTGAGTGATGAGTGCAGGGACAGGGACAGGGACAGCGAGCTGGGACAGGAGGTTTATGGGGTGCAGGGGGTGGAAACACACCAGGGAGAAAGGATGGCAGTGCTGAGGGGGTCTGCCAGAGCAGGGAGTGTGAGCGGAGCTGTGCTGGGGCACAAAGAGTCACAAAGCTGAGGATGAAGCTGGGGTGAACATCAGCAGTGGGGGGAGGTTTCATTGAGGGAGGGTGTGAGGGCAGCATTGGAACGGCTGGTGCTGTTTAAGGTTGCTGGAGGGTTTGGCTGGTGCAGAGCTGGCAGCAGGGAGAGCCCTGAGTGCCACCCTGTCCCCTGGGCAGCAGGGACAGCCCTGAGTGCCACCCTGTCCTGGGAGAGCCCTGAGTGCCACCCGAGTGCCACCCTGTCCCCTGGGCAGCAGGGAGAGCTCTGAGTGCCACCCGAGTGCCACCCTGTCCCCTGGGCTGGAGGGACAGCTCTGAGTGCCACCCTGTCCCCTGGGCAGCAGGGCTGTGGCTGCAGGGAGTGGGTCGTGCCCCGTGGGCACAGCAGAGTTCTGCATTTCCCACCCCCGGAGCCTTTCAGGAACGGGAGCTGGCTGACAGGAGAGAGGCTTGGGCTCATCTGCTTCACCAACCAGAGTGACGAGGGAAGGGGAGAGGAAAAAGCCCCAAGACACATCAAAATCTGCCTGGTTTTCCGTCAGCTTTTCCGCCAGCAGAGCTGTGGGTGTCAGCACTCCCCCCAGACAGGGACTCCCAGCTCATTAGTGTGTCTGTGGAGCAGAGCTGCTGGCCTCAGGCATGCAGGGATATTTTCAGCAAAATAAAATGCAGATTTTTTTTCCCCCCAGTAAGTACTTGTGTTATCTTCTGCTTCCCTCCCCAGCTGCCAGCCCAGCACACAGCAGCAGCTCCATCCCCTGAGTGTTCAGATGCTGCTGCTGCACACCAGGTGTGCACTGGGAGCTCAGGAGGGAGTGGGACACGGGGGAGCTGGCTGACAGGAACTGCCAGGAGCTCAGAGCAGCATTGCTGGAGCAGAGTTTGCTTCTCTGGCTGCTTCTTGTTTCTCCTCCTGTGCCTGAATTACCCATCCCTGGCCTGGGGCCACTCACATCAGCTGCTTGTGGGGCTGATACTGAGGCAGAGTGTGGCTCCCAGCCTGTAATCCCGGAGAAATACAGATCCCCAGGGAACATCCACCTCCAAATCCAGACTGAACGGCTTAGGCTAATTGCTGGCCACTATTAGCAAAAAGCACTGACAGGACGTGCTGTTCACAACTTGCTCCATAGGCATTTCCTTGAATGAACTCTCATTTATTTAATGGATAAGTTGGATTTTCCTTCATTTGAGTGCTGGGAATTGTCGGGAAGCATTTCTTGATATCCTGGCTGAATCCTCATGCTGAATGTCCCCACCTTTACGCTGTCCCGGAGGTGTGGGGAGAGCAGCCCCAGCCCCGTGTCCTGTCTGGGAGAAGGGATTTTGTGTGGGTTCGGCCGGGTCACAGCTGCTGGCTGGCTCCGAGTGCACTGAAATGAGGCTGGAGTTGGGAATCACATCAGCCCCGGGCGCGGGGTGGGGCAGGACAGAGCAGGGGAGCTGGGGAAGGAGTTTGATGAGATCCCGCTCCCTTCCCTACGTGGAAGCAATCCCATCCAAACACAGACGCAGCTGCTCTCTCCCCTGGAGCCAAGGTCTGTGTCAAGAGCCCCAGAAATGTGAGAGCTCGCCACCAGTGAAGTTCAAACAGCCCTGAACCTCTGCTGTCAGCACCGAGGGGACTCCCCCACCCTCCTGTTCCTCCTTTCGTGGTGGCTGATGCCTTTCTTGGTTCGTTTCCTTTCATTTTGTACTGCTGTGTTTTGTTTTCTGTCTTTAGGGGCAGAGGAAGACTGATGTGAAAACAATCAGTCCTGCTTGGATGGCTTTGCTGAAGGATGGAGATCTTGTTCCCAGATCCCATCTGGAGGGGGTTTTAGGTACATCCCTGCATCCCTGTGCCCCTCCCACTGCTCCACGTGCCACGGTGTCATCCTGGCAGCAGCTGTGGAGCTTTGGCCCTTGGAGAGCCCCATTTCACCAGTCAGGCTGGGCAGAAGTCTCAGCTGAACACAGCCGAGGAGCCCTCTCACTTTTCTCAGCTTTTCTGCTGTAATAAATGGCAGGGATCAAAATAAATCAGTGGGTGTCAGGAAGAACCCAGAGCATTTGGACATGCAACAATTCCCTGAGTATTCAGAAAGAAAGAAAGGGAATTAATCAGATCAGAAAGCAACTATGAATCTAAAGGAAATATAACCACGATAAAATTCCTGAGCATAAAATTCTGATAAAATTCTGGAGCAGCATGGAGTTTAATCATTGGGGATTTTGAAAAGCTTGTGTATGTTTTGAGACGTTTTTATTCATTCAGGCAGGTATTTTGCGATAAAAAGTAATAAGCTAATTAAAATGTACCCAAGCATGGCTGTGAGTAATAAGATGAGAGTATGGACATTAAAAAACCCAAACAAACATACGTTAAATTCCTTCAGCCAGCTCCGGGTGTGCAGTCATGTCCCAGCCTTGTGAACAGTGGTGATGTCAGTGGGAACACGGGGTCTGTTAAATGCTTGGACATTCCATCCATTCATGGCTCGGGCAGGACTGAGTCACTCTGCAAAGGCCAATTTTGCTCGTTTGGGGGCCTGGATGAAGCAGTGCTGTCAATCTTCAGCTGCAGCTTTTAGGCAGCAGTCAGGGAGGTGAAACAGGGCAGGTCTGGAACTTTGCTGGGACTTTGTGTTCTTTTCCTGCAGCTCCGGATCCTGGAATAGGATGGGAGTGCAAGGGAGCCAAAGGCTGAGCAGGGAAATAACGGAATTAAGGGAATTAATGGCACTAATGGCTCATTTACAGCCAGGCCGAATGTCCCAGGCAGAAACGGAGCACGTTGCAGGGAGGGCTGTGAGGCAGGGAGGGATGTGAGGTGCTCACACTCACAGGGTGGGGACACCCGGAGCTCCCCCCCCTGCCACCCAAGTGTTGTTTCCATTTCCTGCCGCAGCGCTGAGAAGTCAGGGCTCCTAAAGCACCCGCAGCTCAGGTGCTGTGCCCCAGAGGTCACACGGCAGGTGAGATCAGGTGGAGGCAGCTCTGCTGCCAGGGCTCAGAGCCAGGGCCAGGCTCTGGAGGCGTTTCCCGGATCCCAGACCCTGCATGGAGTGTGGGGAAGGGCTCAGCCCTGTAAAATCCGCCCTGATCTCGGGGCTGAAGGCAGGAAGGTTCTTGCTGTGGATGCACTGAAGGTGTGATCCACCTGTTCTGTCACTCCATTCCACCTGC
The DNA here is from genome assembly GCA_013400075.1 of Hippolais icterina. Lineage (NCBI taxonomy): Eukaryota > Metazoa > Chordata > Aves > Passeriformes > Sylviidae > Hippolais > Hippolais icterina. The sequence goes on along the minus strand of VWYN01010461.1, from coordinate 126,807 downwards.
CAAGGATATTTAATGCATAAACCTCTTTTTGTGGGCAGGTAGGCTTGGAGGAATTGAGGAATTCCAGCTATTGCTGTTCCTCCTGCTGCAACCCTTCCCAGCATCCAGCAAGGGGAGCTGAGAACCTGCTCCCTTCCCTGTGCCATCACAGCTGCTCAGGCTGGCCCCAGGTGAAGGGGCAGCTGCTGTGCTCAGCTCCCAGCCCAGGGGCTGCTCCTGCAGCCTCTGCTGGGCTGGGGTTGTGCTCAGAGCTCTGCCTGGGAGCCTGCACACCCTGCCCGGTGTGCTGAGCAGCTGGGGCAGGGCTCTGCCTCACAGCCACGCTGCAGGCTTCTGGTTCATGGGGGTCTGGGACCTTCTGGAGGGTTCTGGGGACAGTTCTGCTCCTCGAGCTGTGTTTGTCCAAACCCACTCTAGGCTGTACCCATGTTGTGCTCCTCTGCCATGGTTTGCATGCAGAACAGGATCTCTGTCAGGGAAGGGAAGTGGTCCCTGGAGTTTCTGGCTCTCTGCAAGGTCTCAAAGCCATCTAAACTGCCTCAGTGGTGCTGAGAGGGGAGGCAGATGCTGATAAGTTCTTATCTGAAAGTTTATAATCACTGGTTTCACTGTGGAGAAATAGAGTTTTGTTCTTTTCTGCTTCCCTGCCAGGGAAGGGAGAGAGATGCTGTCGATGTGAGCTCTGCACACCGAGGGATCCCTGAAGTGAGAGCAGCCTTCAGAACGTGAGTAATAAACAGCTTCTAAAATCCTTTGGAAAATAACACAGGGAGCAGCACCACAGCTTCCATCTTCCCTGGCTCTGCATGCCCTGTGGGCAGGGAAGTCAAAGCACCACTTTTACCTGCCTGTGTTTGGTGTTCAGCCTGGCAAGGCTGTTTGCCTCCGATCTTTTCCATCCATTTGAATCACTTCCCACTGGGATCCGCCTTTGCTATCGATATATTCCTGCACACAGCATTCCCACACAGGCAGTGAGGCCCATCTTGGAGATCTGTGCAGAAATGAAAATTTAAATGGCTTGAACTCAGCAGCACGCATTGGGAAGTGCCGGGATGGCAGAGCTCCCATTTCCCTGTTCCCTCTGGAAGGTGAGGAGCACCGGGAATGTGATGAGCAGAGGAGCTCAGGGCTCACACAAAGCTCCAGTGACAGCCAGAGAATGACCCACAGGTCCCCCTGGCAGGGCTGGGCTGGTGGCAGGAGCTCTGATGTCCCTGGGACCCCCTGCCCATCACTCCCCTTCCCACCACACACACTGAGCTCCAGGGCAGCCTGGAAAGAATGCCATTCATTCATTCATTCATGCCAAACCCCGAGGGCAATGCCCCAACCTGGGGGGATCTGCTCCTCCCCATCCTTTCCCTGCCTTCATGCTTTGATTTAAAATATAATTTTTTTTAAAAAAAGAGGCTTTCCTGCCTCCCACTGCACAGTGGAGGCTGGCCTCTGTGAGTCTTTGCTGGCCAAATCCCGTGGCTGTGGTGCTGGGAGTGCACATGTGGGCAGAGAGGGGACAGAGCTGCTGCCATAAGGCTTTTTCTTCCCCACTTCTTGCCAACATAATCAAAATAACTCACTTGCACCTAATAAAATAAAATGCAGAATCCAAAAGCCTTCCTTCCCCCCAGCGGTTTGTCTGGATCCCATTCCTTGAAGCGGAGCTGGGAATGCCAGAGGGGCTTTATTTTGGTTTTGTTGTTAACTTGTCCAGAATGAAAAATACCAACAGTGGGTCGGAAGGTGCAGCTCATTTCTGGCACAGATGGAAATCGAGTGCTCCAAAGCTGCTCCTTTATGGGGGCCAAAGTTAAGCTCAGTGTTTTCCCTTTCCTTGCTTCTTTTCTCTCTCTCCCCTTTCTTTCTGTTTAATTTAGTCTCTGCTTACCGAGGGCAGGTGGGGTTTATCCCCTCCTTCTCTCTGCTCTAAAGACACGTGTGTGCTTTTCCAATCAGTCCTGGTGTGCCCTTCCCTTTGCTCCGTTTCCATTTTTCCAGCTGTAAACCTCCAAGGTATGGACAGGGAATGTGGGAGCACCAGCCCTTTAGAATGTGCCAGGAATGGCCAGAGATGAGGGATCCAAAGGTGCTCAGAAATAAAAGCAAGCATACAGATAAGGAATTCCCCAGGATGTAGTGGCAATCCTGATTCTTCATTAACTCTTTTGCATCTCCTGAATATGTAAATGTTGACTGTGGTCAATTGAAATGCAGAATTAATGACTTTTATGTTGGTGATACAAAGCTGAGCTGGGCTCCTGGACACTCTGGGTTGTGAAATGATCAACCGAGAGTTTGTCTAAAGCAGTTCACAGAAACGTCCTGATTTTTGACATCCCTTTAAGGGGAAAGGCAGTGAAAGAAACAGCCTGGGGTATCTCGGTGTCAGGCCTGTCCTTTCCCAGGGTGTGGCACAGGGAATCTGGGCTGTTCAGGGGCAGACACAGCCCTGGTGAGAACACGGGCACAGCTGTGCCTGCCCAGGAGCCCCCTGCCCACCGCGGGCTGGGATGTGACACTGGGGACAGAGTGTGACCCTGCAAGCACCCAAAGCCTGTCCCAGGGCCCAAGGCAGCACCTGGGCACAGGCAGGACCTGCAGAGGACAAAGGTCGGGCTGGAGGCTGTGTTGAACCTTCTCCAACCCTTCCAGTAAACCTTCACTGCCCCAAGAGGAGAGAGGGAGAGGCAGGAACGAGGATGTGACTCAGTGTCCACTGCTGGGTTTCCAGCTCAGAACCTCCCTCTGGGGTTTATATTCATGGCCAGGGCTGGGGATTTTACTGCCATGCATATTTAATAGCAACTAATAAATTAGCAGATCCCACAGCAATGAGCAATCCCCCAGTGGCTCTTACCTGTGCTTCAGATCTGGCTGGTGACAGACACAGGGATTCCAACACTGAGCTCCACTGAGGCCACTGGGGCTGTGCTTATGCTCTCTAAGGCACAGGCTGTCCACCTTTATGACTGGTTAAATCATGTCCTAGGAACTGTTGTTTCCAATTCAATCAGGACTTACAGATTAAAAAATACATATATACATTTATATATATTTTAAAAAGCCCACCCACACTGATAGACAAAGGTAAGAAATAAAGGACAATGACGCTCTGTGAGATGAAGGTAAAGGAACAAGATCCACGTGCCTGCCCTGCAACCCCCAATTACTCAAAGAGGCAGCTGCAAATAAGTGGGGAAATTAAGAGCACTGATCAGTCACAAACCCAGCTCTTTTTAGATCATTGCGGGATGAAACATCCTTGAGTGAAACAGAGTTCTCATCCAAACCTGTAATTTTCAAGTAATCACTGAGTTTTGAGTGTTGTCATGTTAGCACCAGCAGTAACCAGCCTTAGGGGAGGAGGCAGCAGAGAGGTTCTATTAATAGGCAATCAGAAATATTTTCATCAATGGCGTGGCTAAAAGCTCACTCAGCCCTCCTGAATCCCCATCTGCATCAGCAGAGTGTGGCAAAGAAGGGGAAAAGTCTGATCATAAAAAATTGGAGAGACGATGTGAGAGTTATAATGCAGTAATTTGCAGGTTAGGATGGAAAAACATCAATGCTCAATTCTGCGTATTGAGCCATTATTTGTACGTTATTATTAAAAATGTAATTGCTCAGCTCAGGTGTGGTGGCAGGAGATTCCCTGTGATAAATCTGCCTCCAGCATAACTCAGTCTCCTCACTGGTGTTTGACCAAGGACAAATTAAGTTGTGTCTGGGAGGGAATTTGGTGGAAACAGCCTATTCCAAAGGGCCTGGAATATTGAAAAGGCAGGGCAAGGAAATTCTCCCACAGCAGAAGCTCTTGGTGCAGGATTCAGGTTTGCAGCAGGCAGGTACCAGGCAGCAGCAGTGATTCTTCCTGCAGGCACCACCTTCACGTAGCATTGAACCACCAGCTCGATTTTCAGTGCTGAAATTCAGTAATTGTCACCTGGAGCTGCTGCTGCTGCAGACACAAATCCATGGAGTGCCCAGCTCCTCAGCCAGCAGCAGCACTGGACAAACCCCTCCTCTTCCTCATTATTTCACAGCCAGACCGTCAAACTTCTTGATCAGTTTTGCAGTAATAACACTACTGAGATATCAACAAATCACCCTGAAATATCGGGCAGGGGTCAATTCCCTTCTTGCCTTTTTCAATAGTGTGGTACCATCAGGGAGGAGCTGATGGGAGAAAAGGAGAGAAGGGATGGCTCCTGCTGTCCCTGGGGCTGCTGGTTAGGAGAAAAGGAGAGAAGGGATGGCTCCTGCTGTCCCTGGAGCTGTTGGTTTAGGAGAAAAGGAGAGAAGGGATGGCTCCTGCTGTCCCTGGAGCTGTTGGTTTAGGAGAAAAGGAGAAAAGGGATGGCTCCTGCTGTCCCTGGGGCTGCTGGTTGGGAGAAAAAGAGAGAAGGGATGGCTCCTGCTGTCCCTGGAGCTGTTGGTTTAGGAGAAAAGGAGAGAAGGGATGGCTCCTGCTGTCCCTGGAGCTGTTGGTTTAGGAGAAAAGGAGAGAAGGGATGGCTCCTGCTGTCCCTGGAGCTGTTGGTTTAGGAGAAAAGGAGAGAAGGGATGGCTCCTGCTGTCCCTGGAGCTGTTGGTTTAGGAGAAAAGGAGAGAAGGGATGGCTCCTGCTGTCCCTGGAGCTGTTGGTTTAGGAGAAAAGGAGAGAAGGGATGGCTCCTGCTGTCCCTGGAGCTGTTGGTTTAGGAGAAAAGGAGAGAAGGGATGGCTCCTGCTGTCCCTGGAGCTGTTGGTTTAGGAGAAAAGGAGAGAAGGGATGGCTCCTGCTGTCCCTGGAGCTGTTGGTTTAGGAGAAAAGGAGAGAAGGGATGGCTCCTGCTGTCCCTGGAGCTGTTGGTTTAGGAGAAAAGGAGAGAAGGGATGGCTCCTGCTGTCCCTGGAGCTGTTGGTTTAGGAGAAAAGGAGAGAAGGGATGGCTCCTGCTGTCCCTGGAGCTGTTGGTTTAGGAGAAAAGGAGAGAAGGGATGGCTCCTGCTGTCCCTGGAGCTGTTGGTTTAGGAGAAAAGGAGAAAAGGGATGGCTCCTGCTGTCCCTGGGGCTGCTGGTTGGGAGAAAAGGAGAAAAGGGATGGCTCCTGCTGTCCCTGGGGCTGCTGGTTGGGCTCTGGCAGGACACAGGGCACACACCCTGAGCATGGAGCAGGGACTCTGGATGATGCCACACAGCCAGTTAATGCACCAGCTGAAAACTACTTTTATACCCTGAAGAGATTAGTGTCTGTCATTTGGGCTTTTACTTTGGAGTCTAATAGCTGGAGATTTAATCCCTTATTCAGAGCAGTAATTACTGCTCACATAAATGGGTCTGGTGGAGTCAGTGAGCTGAGCTCCCTGAGGAGAGGGACAGCCACTTTTACCAATCCAAGTCCCCACAGTGTTGTGCAATGCCTGTAGTGCTTGGTGCCTGTAGGAATAGTGGAATATATCCCGCTTTCTCCATGGAAAAGTGTGGAAACATTGAGTAGGAAGCTGGCCATTCCAGGGCTCCAGCTACGTGGGGTTTATCCACTCCCCTGGGCAGTGCTGGCTGCATGGCTGGACATGGTTCTGCCTGGAATTTATGCTGTGCACTGGGAGCATGGATCCAGCTGCTCTGGAGCTGCATCTGAGTGCCCAGATCCCACAGGAGCTGCCACCAGAGCACCTGGCAGGGTTTGATGGAGGAGACAGGAGCTGCAGCGTTTCCCACTGAACAGAAACAAGCAGTAGCATCATTTTTACTGCTAAATACATCGGTGTGGTTTCTGAAGCCTGAACCAAGGCAGCCTTGCAGGAATTTCTGATGGGTTGTTCCCCTCCTGCCTCCACCAGCTGGGGCTGGGTCTGAGGGCTGTTGTTGGCCATTGTTTCCAAAGAAGATAATTTAGTAAAAAAGAACAAAAATCCCCAAACCACGTGGACCTGAGGGATGTTATTTCTGTGCAGTCCCACTGCAGCCAGGAACCCCTGCCCAGATCAGAACCTCAGCACCCTGAGCTCTTCCTCTGCTCTGACCCCCAAATGCTTGGTATTGGCTTTTCATTTCTGGGTTTAGTTTGGTTTGTTAGCACAGATAACAACTGGTCTGATTCTGCTCACAGCTTCTGTAGGAATGGAGCTGTGCCACTATTGGTAATTTTGGGAGATCCTTTGGCAGTGTGTGCCCAACCCCTGGAGGGTTTGCCTTTCAGAAACACAAAAATGAGGAGAAAAGGTTTGGTCCAGTGATGCAGTTCCCAAACTGTTCATTGTACGACCTCGGGCAGCTCATTTAATTTCTCTGTGCCACAGTTTATCTCTCAGAGAAAATAGGGGAAAGCTGCAAACATCTATTTATCTCTTGCAATAGGCTGGCAAATCTAATAAACGCTGGCAATAAGCTCCTGATCCTGTAAAATACCAGAGAATGGCAGAAGACAGCATTATTTACAAATTCATGTTTCCTTTCCCAGGTAATTGGCACTGCCATGGAGCTGTTTGGGATTAAGCTGATGCTCAGTGGTTTAGTGGAGCAGAGTTTACAGAGTCTGGCACAAGGGATGGGACTCCAGTGTGGAGCTTCTCTTTATTTCTTTGGGCAGTTTCAGTCCTTTAGGGCACAAACCCCAGCCAGGTCACCCCACAGAGGATGAGAGCCCTGCTCTCCACAGCCCCAGCTGTCCCCTCTGCTTTGGGGCCACAGGGACAGCCCTGGCCGTGGCCAGGTGGCCTCTGTGTGTGCTCTGCCCCTCCTCAGGTGATTCTGTGCTTTGGGCTCAGGCAGGGTAGAGGAGGACGTGGGTTGTGCTGTGGTTTGATGTGAAAACTGGCCCATAAACAAAATAAATCACAGCCCCAAGTGGAGCTGGAGCAGTGGAAGGAAGCAGCACTGGAGAACAAGCCTGGATTAGGGAGATGGATGGAAATGAATCATTTCCCAATTTCTGTTGTTTGTGTGTGCTTACCTGTGTCTGTACCTGGCTGTGTTAGGAGGGTGGATCTCTAAAGGTCACAGAGTAACCTCACAGAGCTTTAGGGAAGAAACAAGCATAAATAACAAAGTATTTGATTCCCTAATGACAAACTGAGAATAAATGTAAAAAAAAATAATAATAAAAAAAAATAATAATACAGACAAACATTGGAGGAGCAGAAGCCTGCCAGGCACACACAGGGACACACCTGGCTCCCAAGGCTTTCCCAGGACAGCTCTGCCATTCCCGTAGAACATCAAATGGATGATGGGAGCAGATCCCAGATTCCTTCTCAAGGTCTCCCAGCCCTTATGGGGGGCCTGGGGCAGAGGCACACCCAGGAGAAACAGGAAAAATTGTGCTATATGGAGGGGAGGATTTAATTCAGGCTTTGAAACACCTGAAAGGGATTAATACTTTAAAAATTAATAATATTAATTAGCACCCAATATTAAAATCTCCCGTCTGCAGGAAAATGCTGTGCAGGAGAAGGGAGCCTGGGAACTGAGAGCAAACTGGAACCCAGTGAATTAGGCTTAACTACAGCAAAAACAGCACTTGTGGAAATGAGGCCCCTGAGGGCCCATAACAGAGCAGTAAAATGTTACAGGAGGGAAGTCAGGCAGGGCCATAAACCTGGGGAGGCAGGAGAGGGGAGCCAGGAGCTGAGGCAGAAACGAGCAGAGATTAAAGCGTGACAGATGAGGGCTGGGCAGGATGCAGGAATCCTCCCCAGCCTGAGCATCCTCACTGCTGTGGCCTGGGGACAGGTTTGTTCCTCTGCCACTGCCAGGGACCAGAACGTCCCTGAGACACCCACTGAGGGCCCGAGAGGAGCAGAGGAGTGAGCAATGGATGGTAAATAAAATAAGGAAATATAATCAAATCAACATTGAGTGTATTTGATTTAGGAGGACACCAATGAATAGGGAAGGGGAGGAAAGTGGCAGGGTGAGAGTGGCTGTTGGGTAGGACTGTGGCTTGAGTGAGATATAGTGCGAGCCCTAAATTATCATCATCATTATTTTTTGGCTGGGCTGTGCTGTGACATCAATACCAATTTACACTCTGGGTGAGTAGCACTTACTACCTTCTTGTCTTCATAAACTGTGCATTGTCCTTATTTATTTGCCTCCCTGTCCCCTTCCTCCCTTCCCGCACTGCCTCTCTCCTTTGGAAGCGTGATGGGGATGGAGCATCCTTGCTGTGCCCTTGATGAGGCTGACATTTAACCCCAGCTCTGCTCCCTGTGAGCCAGGGATGGGAATGCTCAGCTTGCTTTCCTTGCTGGGAGGGGATGGGGTGCACAGAATGTTGGCACTGCTCTTGGCAGAGCTGTTAGCAGCAGAATTCTCTGTTTTCCTGCCTGGAAGCTGAGCTTTGTTGAGTGCTCCTCATCCTTGGGATGAAGGAGGGTAGGAGAGCAACAAGGGGCAGAGAATGCCCTGGTGTTCACTGGGGCTTTGTGCTAAACCTGTGGGTTTTCCCCTAAAAAACCTGAGTTCTGCACGTTCCACTCTGCTGGCTTTGTGACTGGCTCAGTAATGAAATGAAATGAATGAGGCAAAGTCCATTTGGAAGTGGAGGTGTGCCAGCTTCCTTTCCCAGTTTCATTTGGAACTCTGATAGAAATTAAACTGGAAAAAGCCTCGTTTGAAATGTAAATTCTTTTTTTCAGTCGCTTAAAATCACACCTTAAATTGATCTGGTATCCCTCAACATATGGGATAGCTCCTAATCTGCCCAGGAAGTGAATTTGGCTGTCAGAGGGGCAGATGGTGAAGCTGAAATTCTCAGAATTACCTGTTTGGGATGTGGCAGGACAGAGCTGGTACCAGCTGGGTTATTTTCAGAGCACGGTGTCCTCTGCACCACCCAAAGCTGCTCTGCTAGAGCAAACCCCAGGGAGCAGGGTGCTAACACCCCCCATTCCCCTGGGACAGGGTTTCTCTCTGTGGGAGCACCACTGGTACATATGGGTGCAGAAAATTTAAAACTCAGAGTGGAAAACTCGAGAGAGGGAGTGAATTTGGGAGGCCAAATGAATTTGGGAGTGCCCGAGGCAGTGTGTGTTACTTCCTTTGGCACACAGCTCTGGGCAGTGCCACTGGCAGGGGCAGGACAGAGACTTCTCTGCTGAAGAATTGCAGATTTCATCCCCAAAACCTGTCTGCTGCTTGCAGCATTAACTGCAGTTCCCAGTTCTGCACCTGCTGCAGTGTCTGTTACTGCATACGAGAAACACCAGGGCTTCCTCCTGATCCCTCTGTGATCACACTGATGCTTTGCAGCCAGCAGAACACAAAGTTGGGAATTTGCTTTATTTTGAGGAGCTGCTTTGCTGAAAAGAAAGCAGGTTCAGGTAACACCCCAAGAATCTTGGTGCTGCTGCCTGCCTGCAGCAGAGGGATAGACTGGGAACAGAAAAAACGCTCTGACCTTATTTAAGGGTAGTAGATTTAATAATCCCTAATGGAATTACTGATGAGGAACCTACACGCTCATCCCTTTCCTGTAAAGGCTCTTCCCCCCTAATTTCTGTCCCTGTGCAGGGAACCCGTGTGCAGCCCTGCCAGGAAAGCAGCCCTGGGGGAGCCCCAGCTGTAGGGAACCCCACACAACCCCTTATGGGGCCGTGGGCTGGAATCTGCTTAACCCCATACAGCTGCCATGGGAAGGAGATCCGTGCAAAGAACTTTTTATTCCCCATGTTTCTCTGTGCAGGGAGGAGGCAGCAGCTCTGGAGCTGCTCTCACACCCCGGCTGTGCCCTGGGACTCCAGGCCAGGCTAGAACAGAGCCTTGCCCCAGGCCAGAGTCCCCCCCAGCTTCCCCTCAGCAGCGGAGGTTTGCAACTCCAGCTTTTCCTACAGTTGTAAAAATGCAAATTAATTATCAGGATGCAGGGAAAAAAAAAAGGCTGAACCGCCTGCCAAGCAATAGAGCAGTTCCTTCATTTCCATTTTCTGCCTGCACAGAAGTGGAGGAGGAATTCAAATCCTTTGCCCGGTTCCAGCCTGGAACACTTTCCCCGAGGGCGGGTTCGGTCCCCGCGGGCTTTGCCCGGTCCCCGTTTCCCCGCACCCCGCGGTGCGTGCCCGGCTCGGGGCCGGCCGGTTCTCGGCAGGGCCGTGTTTTTCCAGCCTCTCGCCCCTCGCAGCTCCCCCCGGGCCCCTCCGCCGCGCCGGGGCCGCCCGGGGAGCGCGGGGGCGG
>VWYN01010461.1:94173-109722 GCA_013400075.1 Hippolais icterina | reverse complement strand
TCCATCCATCCATCCATCCATCCATCCATCCATCCTCCATCCATCCATCCCTTGTGTTGGGTTATATAACCAAAAAATGTGTATTTTATTTCATCTGTTGAAAGCAGTTGAGGAGATGTTTTTCTTTATCTCTTGTAACTCCAGCTGTGGCTTTCATGACTCGTTGATCAGAATTGCTCTGGGACAGGTGTTTTGGGGTTGATTTGGAAGAGGTCTCTGTAGCTCTTTGAGGTCAAAAAAACCTTTCTAGGATCACACACACCTTGAGGCCCATGGGGAGCTGGGGCTGGTTCCTGTCACCAGGAGATGATCGTGTGTCCTGTCCTCGGGGACAGCACAGGTGCAGCTGTGGCACACAATTTTGGAAGGGGGGCAGTAAATGATGTTCTAGTTATAAAAATTAGTCCCATTTTTTTCCATAGCTCTGAAAATACAGCTCAAAAAGAACCAAATAGAGACAGATCTGCTGCCAGTATTTTCCTTCCTGATCTGTCACTGTTCCTGCAGTGTCAGGAGTCCTCGTCATTCCTGTTTTTCTGGTCTAGTAAGAGCTATGTCATTGCATCTCTGGCTTGACCTACAGTTCCCTGCAGACTTCATAATTACAGTCTTCTTCAAAACAGACATCACTTACCATGCCAGGAATTGTCACAGTGTGGAGAAGTAGATCAAAATCCATTAGGGAACAAGAGGTGGCCAGATTAATTTCCACCTGAAATTTCAATTAAGCTTTTCAGGGTAGAATTAGTGTGTAAGCCAAGCCTAGACATGATGACTCTGGGGTTTGAATTTTAGAATTGGTCTGGTAGGGAGAAATGGAGTTTTCTCCTGAGCCCGTGGCACTGCTGCCGACAGCTGAGTGGGGCTGTGCATGGCCCTAAATATTTCAGAGGTTGAAAGCCACAAATATGTAGAGGTTGTCCTCATGTTAATGTGTCTGATGGGTTTAAAAGCCCGAGATCCCACTGGAAGCAAGTCAGAACAGATCCTTCAGGCCCTGTTGTTCCAGCTGGAGCCCCGGTGCTTTCTGTGGCTGCGGGCAGGCAGTGAACTGTCCCGGAGATCACTTTGCTGCACACGGAGCTGATGAATGTCTGGGTCCCTGAAGGATGCAGGAGGCTGTGCTGGGGCTCAGGGCATGGATCTGTGCTCTGCTGGGCCCCTCTCAGACTTCCTGGCTAATGGGTTTGGAGACATTTCCTGCAGGGGAGCCAGGGCTCACCTGGTGCTGCTTTTCCCTGCCCGCTGTGTTGTGGGGGGAGGACAGGGACCGAGGGCACCCCGAGCATGGCTGCTGTCCCACACAGAGCAGGCAGGGCTTGTGCTGCTGCACAGCGTCCAGAGCAGCTCCCAAAGGCTCCTGCCTGCTGCAGCTCCTTGGCTGGCTCTGGTTTTCTGGTATTTCTGAAGCACCAGGCCTGGCTGTTACTGGGGGAAAGTCACAGAAACCTGGAGAAGTTTCTCATTCTCCATGGACAGGAGAGAAAGCAGCTTTGTAGAGTTTGGTAATTTTTTTTTTCATAATTTACAATCTCTTCTAATATTCTTTCCCCCACCCCCCACCCCCAAAAAAAGCACAAGAGGGATATTTTGAATCCTATATTTTTTTTAATTTGGCAGAATGTCCCCAACTTCTGGCACCTGCAGGGCACATTTTCCCAATGTCTCCCTCCACACCATCAGTGTGTGTATGAAATCCCATCAGTGCATATTCAGTGTGCACAGAGATCCACACAAACTTTGTGTATCTGTGTGTCTGTGCATTTCACACACACTCAGGTCCCAGGGACAGCCTTGGGGGTCCCCAGAGGACACTTTTTGTGCACTGATGTTGTGTCACCCTCATTCCTGATCTCACTCTCACAGGCACTCCCCTCTCCCTGGCTCTCCTCAGCCCTGGATCTATTTCCTTTTATTATCCTGGCAGGAGCCGAGCTTCATTAGGGGAGTGGAGTCTCTAACAAGGATGGGGAATGGCAACAACAAAAGGATGCAGCAATATAAAGTTATGTCAAAAAACCTTTACAAGAAAAACGGCTGACATTAGAAACAGGGGGCATTAAAAATTCAACAGGGTTGGGAGGGGGGGCAGGACTGGGGAGAGAGAAACAAATAAATACCCAGGCTTTAAACTAATAAATCCTTTTATTTGGGAAATGCATCAAACCCTGCATGCTATTAGAACTGGTTTTATTTCTATTACTGTTAATAACAATGATAAATACATTTTTTCTGGGGTCTCAGTGTGGGCTATCAGCATTTTAAATACACATTTAAGCAGGGAGGCAATCTTCCCCTTGTGCTGTTTCTGCTGCTGATGTTCAGTGCCTGGGAAGCTGTTTCCTCCTGCCCAAAATGGAACTGCCTAACTCAGCCAGCAGATAATTTTGGATGGATCTTGACCAGTAGCCCAAATCTAGTCAGCTCTGTAAAGTTACACCAACCCAGCCCCCCGTTCTTTGGCTGATCAGATATCCCTGAGGTTTTCTAGTCAAGCTCTTGTGGAGAATCTGTTGACCCAAACACACAAAACCCCCCAAATTTAGACTGATCTGCAGGCAGGGGAAGAATCAATTCCTGCAAGGAGCTGAGCAGGCCAGATCTCCCTGGGAGGAGGAGGATGTGGAACTTGGATTCCTGTGCTCTCCAAGCACTGGGGATTGACTTCAGCTGCTCTTTGCATCCAGCCCTGAAGATCTCAACCCAGGATTTATTTCCTGCCTCGCTGCCCATTGACAAACACATCTGTACAGAGGGAAGCTGGAGTGCTAATCCAGGGCTGCAATCAGCAGAATTGGGAATTAGAACTCCCACTTCCATCCCCAGCCTCACTGGGGGGTGCAGGGTGGGTGACAGGAGCAGTGTCCCTGCTCCCATCACCTGAGTGAGACAGGCAGGACGTGCTGGGGCTAAATTTGCAATTTGGCAGAGGGGAAGCTTTGTGTGCAGCCAGGCCCAGGAGCTGGGGAGTTTAAACTCCCACCGTGATTCCTCCTGGGACCCTGTGAGCACTGAAATTCCTGCACAGGGATATTCCCTGCCTGTCCATGTGTGGGGAAGGGAGGTGGTGCAGCGTGTTGGGATCAATGTGTTGACAGGAGCAGCCACCTCTCCTGTCTGTGTTTGCACAGCCCTGTGTGTGTGTGTGTGTGTGTGTGCAGGCTCTCTCACACAATCCTCCCCTTAATATTATTCATCCTTATTACGTATCATTATTCTTTATTATGATTTATATGCCATGCCATGGCTTTATTATGATTTATATGCCCATCCCCAGAAGAGCTTATGGAAGGCATCACACAGCAAAAAGACAGCAGCCCTGTTCAGGGGAAGAAACATGGCTTTGTCCCCGAGCAGCAGCTCTAATGCTCCTTCTCAGCCATTAAGAACCTCATCCCTGGGCTTCCACAAAAGGATTTGGGTGTAGCTGTAGCAAGGCTTCAAGTCAAGCTTTTATCCAAACTCATGGTCTCCAATTCCTTTACTGCTGTCCTTCCTTCTCCTGCTTCTTCTAGGTCCTCATTTTCATCTTGCCTATTGAAAGAGATTTAATTTCATGATTGCCCTTGAAGCAATCTTTGTTCTCTTTGGGGAGGAACTTCCTTGGCTGCTTTAGAGCAGCTTCACTCGGTGCTGCCCTTAAAATCAGTCACAGCTGAGGGACATTTCCAATGCTCAAAACTAGAGTGGGAGCTTTACACCTGGGTCCTTGTGTGTAAATAACAATGATCAAGTGCAAAATGCTTTCTGAGTTGCCAGTGACGTTTCAGTGTTTGCCTGGAGGAACCTCAGCCTGTAAGTGACAGGTACCGAGCCAAAAGGTCCTGTTTTGGTAACAGGGAACTCAGCTGGGAGAAGGAACCTGCTCTGCAGGTTAGGGGCAGAATCTTCAAAGAAATGTAAAGGAGGCTGAGGCTTGTCCCCCCCAAACCCCATCCTCTGCCAGAGCCACACTCCCCACGGCCTCATCCACTCCTGTGCTTCGAGGACTTTTCCCTGGATGCACACAGGGAGCGGCAAAGCTGCCAGCAAACCGGGATTTCCCGGAGCTGTGCTGTTCATGGCAAGGAGGGTCAGGGTTTGTGAGTTCTGGGAAACCCATGACAACCATAAAAACATCCCTGGCCCAGCCCAGCCTCCTGCTCCTCATGGGCATGGTTTGGATGCTGCTGATGGACACAGCCGGGGATAATCTCCACTGGGGAAACAGGTCTGGGTTGGGAAAACTTGTGAGAACCCTCTGGGGTTGGGGAGGCAGCAGTGAGAGGGCTGAGGTGTGGGCTGATGTTGGTTGTTCGTGGGCTGTGCAGTGGAAGGAGGCTCAAGCCCCCTTTGCTGGGTGCTCAGCTCTGGGTGTGCAGCCCCGGGATGGAGCAGAGCCAGTGAACCAAAACCTTCCAACCCACCCCCCTCCCCTGTGGCAGAGCAAAGGAAACAAACTCTGGGCTTAGGTTTCTGCACCGAGGTTGGGGTTTTTGATCTGGCATCGCTTGGATGCCAGAAGTTTCTAAAGCTGGCCCGGAGTGACTCTGATCCTGTCTGAAACATTGGCAAAGCTCACGTGGAATCCAGTCAAGCAAAAAAAGAGCAGAGTCTGGGAGTGCAGCAGCAGCTGTGTGGGACAGGGGCTGTCTCTGCTCCTTTGTACAGCCTGGGACAATCTGGGCCTGGCTGGGAGAGCCATGCAAATGATAAAAATAATGTTTGGGGAGTTGATCAGGGCTTGGGCAAGCACACACGGGTGCTCCCTGTCTGTGCGTGTGAGTAAGCATCAGAATTAGGGAGCAGCAAATATTTAATCACAATAAATAGCCACATTGTCTTCTCTTTTCCTGACGAGCTGGTCGAGCATTTTATTTATTTATTAAATATCGCTGGAGATAGTTCAGCAGCAGGGGAGTGCTGCTCTGTCTCCCAAACGATGACTGCCATCAGGCTGGAGAAATCAGTCATTCCTGGCAAGGGAAAAAACCCCTCTTTGGTGGGTTAATGATGCAGGGTAAATCCTGACAGTGGCCAGTGGTCTGAGCACATGAGGCATGACCTGAGGGAATCATAGATTCTGGGGGGGCTCTTGCTGCTGCTCCTCTGTAATGGGATTGCTGCTTTATAATGGCTTCAACTTCTTCTCCTTTCCCCCCTTTATCATTATTGACCAAGGAGCACCAGTAAGGCTGGAGAATAAATAGTTCCCTGATGGTTAACAACAGGCCCTCCACCAATTGGAATTCAAGCTGTGCTCCCTGTTATATTCTTTATAATCACACTTTATTGCACGGGGCGGAAAATAAAGCATCTCTCTTTCCATCCCCCCCTCCCCTCCTCGCCACCCCTGGGAAATTGGGTGCTGCCTTCTCCTGGAGCCGGTGAGAGGAGGCTCCGGGGCTGAGCACCCACCAGCGGCACAGGCACCAGCACCGTTCCCAGCAGGAGCATCCCCCATCCCTCCCCGCCGCTCTGCGGGACGGTCCCGCTCGCTCCCCGCGCCCCGGCCCGGGGGGAGCCGCGGCGGAGGCGAGGCGAGATCCCGCTCTGTGTGTGTGTGTGTTGGGGAGTGCCTGGGGCAGCCCTCCCTGAATCCCCATCCCTGTTCCCATCCCCTCTCCGGATCCCCATCCCTGTCCCTATCCCCATTCTCTCCTTGCATCCCCATCCCTGTTCCCATCCCCTCTCCGGATCCCCATCCCTGTCCCTATCCCCATTCTCTCCTTGCATCCCCATCCCTGTTCCCATCCCCTCTCCGGATCCCCATCCCTGTCCCTATCCCCATTCTCTCCTTGCATCCCCATCCCTGTTCCCATCCCCTCTCCGGATCCCCATCCCTGTCCCTATCCCCATTCTCTCCTTGCATCCCCATCCCTGTTCCCATCCCCTCTCCGGATCCCCATCCCTGTCCCTATCCCCATTCTCTCCTTGCATCCCCATCCCTGTTCCCATCCCCTCTCCGGATCCCCATCCCTGTCCCTATCCCCATTCTCTCCTTGCATCCCCATCCCTGTTCCCATCCCCTCTCCGGATCCCCATCCCTGTCCCTATCCCCATTCTCTCCTTGCATCCCCATCCCTGTTCCCATCCCCTCTCCGGATCCCCATCCCTGTCCCTATCCCCATTCTCTCCTTGCATCCCCATCCCTGTTCCCANTCGTCCCTGTCCCCCCTCTCGGCACCGGCCCGCGGTCCTCCCGCTGTCCCGGAGCATTCCCGGGGCATTCCCGGCGCACTCGCTGCTCGGAAAGGGACAGGCAGCAGGGAAAAGGCTTTCCTGCAGTCTGATGTGAAAAAGCTCTCAGCTAAGTTAGGGGAAAAGGGAGTTCCGTGCATCCCTGGCCGTGGTTTGGTTCGGTGGTGCTGGAGACAGCGTTCGGCGGAGCAGCCCGGCGCGGATCGCTGACTCCGGACTCCCTGAACAAGCTCAGCCCTTCCTTCATCACGAGCTCTGTTCAGCAGCGGGGAATGTGGGTTTGCACACCTGGAGGGAGTGCGGCCGTGCCCCGGCAGAGCCGTGCCCCGGCAGAGCCGTGCCCCGGCAGAGCTGCACTCCGTGGGCACCGTGGGCTCTGGAAGTTGGACTGCAGAACAGAGGGGCTGCAGCTCACTTCAGCTCTTTCTGCTCGTCCCTGAGATCGGATGGTAAAAGTGAGGCTCTCCTTTTTCTGGGACAGCCTTTGGACAGCTCTGGGCTGTGTGTTTGTCTGCCTGGGCTCCGTGGTGCCCGTCTGGGCTGGGCAGGGGGGTCAGAGCTGTGGCACCCTGCCAGCCACACCGGTCCTGATGAAAAATGGCTCAAAATCCACAGGGCAGCACTGTTAGACAATTTACATTTATTACATTTTTGTTGAGTCACCGTATGCAAAGTTGGATTTTTAGATAAAATTGAATGCAATCCCCAGGCTGACCTTATCTGCTGTCACTGGCTGTGTTGTGTTCCTAGGATACCTCTAATCCAAGGATTTCCTCGTGCTTTCCAGACGTTCATTAACATTTCAGCCTTATTTCAGCTCGCCTGTTTCCCTGCATGCAAATTCCTTGTGAGCCCAATCACTTTGCTTCCCTTGGCAGTAGCCCGTGGGACCACGGTCCTCCCATGGATTTTGTCCCTGGCATTGGGACTTGAGCCTGCTCCAGGTGCTGGGACAGGAGCACCAGGACATGGGGCAAGGCTTGGTTTGTTGGCTGACTTGTCACAGGGAAATTCCCCCATTTGTGGGGGATTTTCACGGCATGTGGGGAGAATGTTTCTGTCTGTGACGGGGATTCCAGGCTAAGGTTTCCTTTCTGCACCTCTGGCCTGCTCTGTCCCTTGGATGGAGCAGAGTTCCTGGCTGCTGCTCTCCCTGGAAAGCACAGGCACTGAGACATCCTCTGAGACAGCTCCAGGGTCCCCAGATGTGACAGACAGGGACCCCCATTGCTTCTGCAAGGACAAGCAACTCCTAATTCAGCACTGTTCACAATTCAACTCCTGGCAGCTGATCCCCATGGTTGTTAAGGTGCCTTTCAGACTTGAAACTCCTGTGCTGCTTGCAGAGTATTACCTGCAAGGTATTTACTCCTGTGCTGCTTGCAGGGTATTACCCAGGTGAAAAAGAGTGGGAACACCCCTCCCATCCTGATCAGAGCTCCAGGACACAAGGGAAAACAGGCAGCAGTGGAAATATTATTTAGTTATTGCTCAGCTCTACATTGTTAATTATTTCTCTCTGACTGTCCCCTGATCGTCTCCATGTCCAGATTCCCCAGAGCTCCTGACCTCTTTTCTCTCTCCCTGTTGTCCCCACTCCCAGGCAGTGAAACCATGTCCCCAAAAGCTCAGGGATCTGTTGGGGCAGGCAGGTGAGGAGAGACCCGAGGAGGGGAACTGGGGCTCAGGAGCTGGGAAATGCTGATGAGGGAGGGAGGGAGGGGTGCTCAGCAGCACTCAGGGCTGCTAATTATCCCACGCTCCTGCTTATCCTCCAACTCTCCCTTTGATCCTCCTGCATTTCATCTGATAATTGGATGGGGGCTCCAGAGTTGCTGCTGAGGGTTTTTGGGAGCTGAGGGAAGGAGGTCTCTTGAAACAAGGGACAGTCCCAGGGGTATTTCCAGTGCCAGAGGAATGCTTGGGACACCACTCACCTTCCTGCCCCTGTTGAGGCACTGCTAAGATTTATTTGTGTTGTCTCTTGACTGGCCTCTTCTTTGTCACATACATCCTTACAGTTTCCCTTTTTTACTCAAATTTCATGGGGAACGGAGCTAAATGTTTATTTCCTCCTGCTTTGAAGAGGTTGGAATTGGATTATGTCTGTGTCTCATTGCTGCAGTCCTGTATGACCATTCCAATAAATAGATTTACTGATTTAGGTGCATTTCTTGGTAGCTACTGCAGCAGCAAGTCCAAAGACAGCTCCAAGAACATCCATGGAAAGGGAATTTTGAATCCTGAAGGCTGATAGCTCCAGAGGGAAGGAAGAGCTGCGTTCACCCAGGAATGTGACAGAGAGGAAGGAACATGTGCCCCACCATCCCCAGGTCCTCACGAGGTACAACAAGAGCACAGAGTGCCTTTATCCCCTCTAAAATGTTGTATTTCCTCCCAAGATAAAAGTTAAAATCTTTAAGTTATTATGGTTGAATTCCCAAAGGAATCCCAAACCCAAGTGCCGATATCCCCAACCCTCAACCCTGGGCCAAACCCTGTGGAATTTCAGTTCAGGACTGGTGGGATGATCTCAAACTGTGCCCACTGCCGGCTCTGTGAGTGCCCCCCAGGCACTCCTGGACTTGCAGGATGGGAGCTCTGCTCCCCCAGAACAGCACAGAGAGCAAATGGGGAGGGATTTCAGAAATGTATGGCTGAACGCTCAGCAGGCACCTTGCTGTGCTGATCTCCATGACCAAGGACAGACTCTGTTGTTTTCAGTGGTGAAATTTGGGATTGGTTTTATGGGGTTTTTTTTGGAAGAATGGGAGGCTCAACCTGGAATAACGTGGATATAACATCCCTAAGCAAATCCATCTTCCTGGGTTTGTACCTGAACTTCTCAAAGCTGACACCAAAGGGTCACATTAATTTCATAAGGAGAGAAATAACTGGCATAAATTGCATTACTGCATTTGAAACTACAAACCTGATCGATACTATGCATAAATGACATGGGTGCACATGGCCAGTGTGTGTGTGTGTGCACGTGTGTGCAAACAGATCTCTCCTAACAAACACAACACATTTGTGCTCCTCTGAAGGTTCATCCAGGCTGGGACTTGATTTCCATTTTCACTCAGCAAGAGCTGATCCAGCTGATCCTTGGAGTTCTAGCAGAAATTCTGAATGGATTGGAGCACCAGGCATTCTTGCAGTCAAATACAGAGAATTCCTTGGTGAGTTATGCTGGGGCTGCTCTCTTGGGTATCAGCAGGAGGCAGGGGGAGAATCCTGTGCTCAATAATTCATGGATCCATAAAGATTTTTTTTTGAGCAAGCAATAATTCTTTGGAAATTAAG
This sequence comes from Hippolais icterina, assembly GCA_013400075.1. Lineage (NCBI taxonomy): Eukaryota > Metazoa > Chordata > Aves > Passeriformes > Sylviidae > Hippolais > Hippolais icterina. The sequence continues at coordinate 100,236 of VWYN01010461.1, read as the reverse complement.
GCTAATTAAAAGCAATACCATCCTTACAAATGCACTCAGTTACTTGGTTAGGACAATTTTATATTTGCTTCCTGTGCTGCTCCCATGTGCACCCTAATCAGTGTTTTGCTGTAATTGTGAGTAGAGGCCATAGCAGAGAGACAGACTGCTGAAAAACTGGGTTGTAATAGACTTGAGGGTCTCGTGGATATTTACAGTGCGTTAAGCATTTTTTATTTTGGGGTCAGTGCAGCTTTAACCCCTGAGCAGTGGTTTATGGCTGATGGGTGCAGAGCACGGGTGAGAAGTGGCTGCTGTTGCTGGACTTAAAACGGACGAGAGGAACTTTAAAAAATCTCTTTCCTCTGCTCCTCATCCTCAGTGATTGGCCCCACATTCCTCCCCAGCCTGTCCCAGGTAATCAGGAAGGAAATGTGTGTTGGAACCCAGGGGTGCCATGTCTGGGTACAGCAGTTCTGGTTAAAGGAAGATGTGACAAACAAAATCCTTCTCTCCTGCTGTGAACAAAACAGTGATTTGTATTTGCCAGAGAGTTTAGATAATAATTTCAGGCATCAGGCATTAAAATGACTGGCAAACAGATTGCTCTGACATTTCTGCCTTTGCCACGTGTGCTGTGTTACTGCTCACAATTCCCTGGGTTTGCTCAGGGATTGAGTTATTGAACTTGAGAGAAACAGAGCTCTGGAAATCCATAGAATGGGATGGGAATGCCTCAAGCAGGAGTTTGGCAGAGACGTTTGCTCCCAGGCTGGTGGGTGAAGCACCTGAGTTTGGAGCCCCCAGGTGCTGCTGCAGTCCCACAGGGAAGCAAAGCAGGCAGAGACAGAGGCTGGGATTCCTGACTCCCCTTGTAGCAAAGATCCTGTCTGGAAGTCTGACAACAAATAAAACTCAGTGGTAAGCAGCTGCAGCAGCTTTCCTGTCCACACTGCAGTGGCTGTGAAGGAGCAGAGTTGTTGTTCCTCTTCTGAGAAACTCAAATCACCATGAGACGATCCAAATATGCAAATGTCTATTTACATGTTTTTTGAAATTCCCTTTGTTTTGTTTTGGTTATCTCTTATCTAAGTTTCTGTTTGATTAAAGCCCTCTGTTGCAGTGTAGTCATGGCAACGGGTTTATATCAAACAGTTTGTTTTTATGGGATTGTAGGGTTTGAAAGAAAACTGAACCAAACAAGAGGAGCCCTCCTGTGGTCCTGACCCAGGAGTTCCTCCTTGATGGAGCTGAGTGAGGACAGCACAAAGTTCTTGGTGTTTGTGAGTTCACTGCTCAGGCCTGGCTCTGTTTGTGGGGATGTTTTCAGGCGTGTTTTTCAAATATAACAAACGTGGAGAAGGGGCCATGTTCTGGTCACTGCGATGCTGGAGTTGCCTTCCTGAACTCACATAATCCTTGAAATCACTGCAGGGAGAGCCCAGCACCAGGAGCTGCAGTGAGAATTCCCTACAGAAACACAGGGCACTGTGGGGGAGCTCCTGTGGGATGTCCCTGAGAGTCCCTGTGGGAATTCAGTCAGGTTTGCCACTGCCTGCAGTGCTGTGTGTGCTGTGTGACACTGCCTGCACTGCTGTGTGACACTGCCTGCACTGCTGTGTGACACTGCCTGCAGTGCTGTGTGTGCTGTGTGACACTGCCTGCACTGCTGTGTGGCACTGGCTGCAGTGCTGTGTGTGCTGTGTGACACTGCCTGCACTGCTGTGTGTGCTGTGTGACACTGCCTGCACTGCTGTGTGACACTGCAGGACAGACACAGCCCTGAGCAGGGCCTGCCTGCACATGCAGCTCCTCACTGCTGAACAATAACTGCTCAGCTGAATTCCTGGAGGGATTTGCACCTGCTGGGGTGCAGCTCTGGGGTGCAGAGGTGCTGGGTGCTAATCCCAGGGCATCCCAATCCACTGCACCAGTGTCTGGAAAAGAGGGGAATGAGAGCAGCACGAAACCTCTGCAGAGACACTCAGTGATTTAAAGACTTCAGAAGATGTTGGCTCTAATTAACGTGTTGGGAGCTGGGAGTCAGCACTTCAGCACCTCCTAAATTGGTCAAGACAGGTTCTACCGAGTCCTTAATTTGATCTTCCTGGTGTGTATTAAAAGCAGTCACACCTTGATTACACCAAACTCTTCTGGCACATCTCTTCCAAAGGATTCCTGAAAAAGGCTCATCTCTCTCACCCCAAAACTGCTTTGTGCCCTCATGTTTGTGGTCACCTGTGAATTATGGCAGCCACCCGTGGCTTATTTTTCATGGCCCTGTTTGATGCCAGGAGGGCACACCTCGTGTTACCTGCTTTTCAATGGTCACTAATTTCTTCTTGTTGTAACCTGGCTGTAGATTCCAGCCAGAATTCCACACTCCTGGACAGTCAGTTCTTCCGTGTGCCCACTTTTTGTTACTGTAGGAGGGAAGGCAGGCGGGAAGTTGGGGAAGTGGAGTAGGAAAAGGAAAGTTGGGACACAGCCAGGCTTCATGTGACCACGAGTTCAGCATCTCCTGGTGCAGTGAGGTTTTCTTAGCAGTGGGCAGAGGGGAATGAAGGTTTTAGGAAAAAGAGGAATCTGGGGATGCCTTACAATGCTGATATCTTTCACACCAGTTACAAATTAGCAATAAAGAACCTCTGAGGAGAGAGGAACAGACAAAGGAGAAAGATGCATTTTTAATTGCAGTGTGCAAAAAGAATGGCTAATGCAGAGAGGAGGACAGGGAGCTGCCCAATGACTGGAGCTGCAAAGAAAGCAGCTCTTGCCTTGGGAAAGGGCCAGAGAACTGTTATTTCTTTAATATTTCTTTATTAAATTTAAGGTTTATTCCATTGGTGATTTCTGTAAGGGATTTTTTTTTGCACTATGGAAGCATCACTTGAGTGTAACTAAACTCGTTTTCCAAAATCTTTGCAGAGAAGGGCAACCTCTCGCTGTGTTATGGGGACTGGACACTGAGGAGGGCAGTCAGTAAAAAAAATTGTCATTGGTTTTAATGGAAATAGATTTGTGCCCGTATTATTTAGGAGAAGGGAGCAGCTGGTTTAGAATTGGAGCCCTTGCCTCCCAAATAAAAGTCCCTTCCCTCCTTCCCAACAGACATTTAATTCCTGCAGGTTTTTTGAGTTCTGATCTGCTCAGACTGGTGATGGAGCTGTACAGGCACTGGCAGGGAAGGCAGTTTGGAAGAGGCATTTTGTGAAAATGGTTGGGTAAGGAGAGAGTTTCTCCAACCACTTGTCCCAGGCTGTTCTGGAGGCAGCCAGAACTCCTTCACTGGGGAGGTGTGAGCCCACAGCACCACAACACCTCTTCCCATAAGGGCAGGAAAAGCTCCGAGTTCCACTCCAACAAAAGGCAGCGCTCTGAAGCAGCAGGATTAAAAGGGGAATGGCCCAGCAGTTCCTGGGAAAGCATTTTTTCAGAGGCAAAGCCCTTCCCAGCCTCCCTCCCCTGAACAGCCACCTGTGCCCTCCCTGAGTGCTGGGCTGTCAGAACATCTCTGCTAATGAAGCAGTCTGGCCTGAGGCTGCTCTTACTGCAATCCCAGCCCCGAGCCTGACTCTGCCTGCTCACAGGAGCACAGAGCTGGGCTGCAGGCAGGGAGGGAAGGACAAAACCAGGGAATCCTGGCTCTGGCACAGCCCTGGTGTCCCCAGGCTCTGGCAGAGGCTGAGGGATGGGTCTGGCTGGCTCAGGAGATGCTGATGGGGCTCTCTGGTCTCCTCCCCTGTCCTTTGGTAGGGGCAGTAAGGAGAGGATTGGTTTATGGCTGGAATCTGTGCTGGATCTCACAGGGACAGCAGCTCTGGATGGAATCTGTGCTGGATCCTGCAGGGACAGGAACTCTGGATGGAATCTGTGCTGGATCCTGCAGGGACAGGAACTCTGGATCCCTCTCTGGGCTCAGTTGCTCACCTGACTGGTACCTGGGTTCCTCTCTGCTCCCAGCCTCAACCTGTCTTTCCTGTACCTGCAGTGAGGGCCTGCATCTGCAATGAGGCTTTAAAACAGCTCAAAGGACCTTTGATCTGAGCTAGAAACTCAGAGGTTTTCTGAAACACATGTAAAGAAGTTACATTCAGGAAGTTTTCCCTTCTATTATTGGTTGAATAGTGGTGGAATATCCAGGATAAGTAATTTGTCACTAAAACTGGTGATGGGATGTGGAGGAAAATCTTTCTCTCTTAAGTTGAAGAGCTGTGCTTGAAGCATTATCTCCACTTAGAAAACACTTTGTGGCACAGGTAACTCTGCAGTTGTTGACACATTTGACCTGAGAGAAAGGTTTTTGTTTCAATCCAAGGTGATGTATCCCAGAGGTGGGGAACTGAATGCTGAAAAATGATCACTATTTACTCTCTTTGCTGTGGTAGTGCCTCAGTGAGCAAATTAAGAATCATGCTTTCACTTTGCTGGGCGCCCTGGAAACACAGAACAAAAATCCATGGAGATTCCTGCCCCCAGACTGGGAAACCTGTTCCAAGTGCTCCGTGTGGAGTGTGCAGAGCGTACCTGGCTCCCCTCTAACCACATGTGCAGGATTTGCCTAGCGCTCTCTGATCTGCTCTCCAGTGCTGAATCTGTTTACACTAATCCCAAAAGCTCTGCTATTAAAGAGGCTGGAGCTGAACAACTCCAGGCTCTGCTGCTGAACTCAGAGCAGCCAGAGCTCCTGCTCTTCCTTACAGGCAGGGCTCCTCGGTGACTCGCCAGAGGCTGCTGGGATCAGCCTCAATCTGTGCCTCCTGCACCCCCAAACTTCCCCGAGTTCTGCCAAACATCTTCCCTGTGTCAGGAAGGTTCCTGCAGGATCGAGGCCGCTCCTGGCCTGCTCTCCTGTGACCTCTCCTGGAGGGAACACGGAGCCTTCCTTTGGAGAAGGCTGTGGCCGAGCTGTGCCTGCGCTGGGAGGTGGGACAGTAATGGCCCTGATGGCTGTACAAGAAGGAAGCTTTGAGAAAATAATCCCCACTCCCTTAGAAAAAGTGAAATCAGGCCCAGGAAGCCGAGTTCCAAAGAAGATGGAGTCAAGGGAAGTCTGAAGAAGATTCCAAGGCTCTCAAGAGCCCAGTGCAGTTGGATGTGCCAGGAATGAAGGTTTGTGGGAGCAGAGTGAGCTCCTCTCACCACCCAGCCCCTCACCTGCCCTCCATCCAGAATCCTCCCACTGCCACAGAAATGTGTCTCCCACAGCCTCTTCCAAGCATTTTCCTTGGATCATTAGGTGATAATAGAAAGTGATTTTTCCCCTGTCATCCTGAGCAATCAGAGGCATTAAGAATAAGAGCCTAAGCCTGAAAGCCTAAATGAGAGGGTTTGATGGGTCTGTGGATCTGCCTCCTTCATTAGAGCCAGCAGCAAAGATGGATCCCAGAGCTGGAGTTCCTTCAGAATAAAATGGCAACAAACAAGGATGGTGGTCAGGTAGCTCACGAGAAAACGGAGAAGTGGCAGGGGCAGTTCTTGCTCAGAAATGACCCTGCCAGCTCTGCCAGTGGCTGCTGTCACAGAGCAAAGCCACTTCTCATGGGAAGGCAAGGTCACCCTGCAAAAAGGCACATCAGGGGACACAGCCTGGGACAAAGCTGGGGACTTTGTGCTGTTCTGGGGCTCTGAGGCAGAGCTCACACACAACTCTCACTGTTCTGCCACCTGCTAGAGACTCATGGGCCACATTTCTTGGCCCATGTTTAGGGGGATAACTTATTTTTGTTTCCCTCCTGCCCAGTCGATCCCACTTTGGCATCCAGAGGCAGGGAACCCCATCTTGTTGAGGTGACACATCCCTGTAACAACCACACAACTTCATTTTTGGCTGCCTTGTCCTCTCAGGGCAGCTCCACACAGACCTTGTGCCGTGTCTGCCACAGCTGGAGACAAAAACCAAATTCACCCCGTGTGTCCTAAGCCTTGCTCCATGGATCCCTCCATCCATGGATCCATACCTCCATCCATGGATCCCTCCATCCATGGATCCATCCCTCCATGGATCGATCCAGCCATCCATGGGTCCATCCATGGAAAAGGGAAGGCTGGAGCCAGGTCCCGGCTGCCAGGGAGAGCGAGCAT
>VWYN01010461.1:67882-91957 GCA_013400075.1 Hippolais icterina | reverse complement strand
ATGGAAGCAGACGCGTGCCTCCCCCTCCCCCCTTCCCTAAATACTTTCCTTTTATAAACGTGCTGATTCTTTTTTTCTTCTTCTTCTGCTTTTTTCTCCTTCTCTGCGTATAGGGAAAAGTTTGAAGACTCTTATGTCCAAAGGAATCTTACAGGTACATCCTCCAATCTGTGATTGCCCTGGGTGTCGAATTTCGTCTCCAGTGGTAAGATTATTGTTAAACTATGTGCTTTGGTTAAGACATCTTCCCTCTCCTCTGCCTCCTTCCCTTAAAAAAGAAAAAATCAAATCCCTTTGCTTCCGTGCTCGTGGAGCCGTGATCTCTGAGGGTCATGGAGGCTGCCAGAGCCCTGCCTGCTCCGAGAGGGTTCCAGCAGGGTTAGAGGTGAGCAGAGAGGAGCTTGGAAGCAGAGCAGACGGGAAGAGCAGTGTTTGACCTGAAGGAAGCAGCACTCGGTGGGATTTTTTTGTTTTCAGGGGGAGCTGTGTGTGCGCAGAGGCAAATCATTGAGGAGCCTCTTCCGTGTTCCCACCCCTTCGTTTCTGTGCGTTGTGCAGAGGTGTGAAAGTGGCTAAATAAAGCAGAAAGGAAATGTAATTGTGCCCATGTGTTAGAACAGCCACAGTTTACAAACCCTCGGTTAGGTGAACTGCATGAGGAACAGCTCAGATGCTTAACTTGAGCATCGTTCATGGCAGGGATCAGTTATGGCTTTTATAGATCTTCCCTTCCCAAGTTTTGGGTTCTGTGTGGATTCTTGCTTTTATCCTGAGACTTCCAAAATCTCTCATCAGCATTTTTGTGGAAAAGATGTTGATGCTATAAATAAACGGGGACTGAAATCGTAGTAAAGTAAGGCCTTAAAACTGCTCATGGTGTGTAAAAACAACCATAAAGTACAAATACATCTCACTGGGAGGGCAGAGCTGTTGGTCTGAAAGAACAACAGTGACTTAAAACATTGCCAGTCGCCCTGTGGAAACAGGTACAGGTGGGAATTTTTGTGCTTTTATCCGCTGGAAATGAACCATTGTGGATTTTGTTGTTTGCTGGGGCTCGAGTGGACAATCCGTGTTCACGTGCAGTGTCTGTGATTGGAGATAACAGAGCTGGGAGTTCCACTCGTTCCTGCGTGGTGTGTGTGTGTGCATGGCCGTGTTACACACACCCACACCCCCCTGGGAAGGAGCAGTGACCAGCAGCTCCATCAGTCCAGGGGAGATGTGCCCTGCTGTGTGGCGTGGCAGCCACCCCCAGCCCTGCCTGGCTGTGACACCGGCTGTGCTGAGACCTGGCTCTGCCAGCCCCTGCACTTGGTGGGACAGCGTGTGACGGGCAGTGTGAGCAGCTTTGTGCAGCTCTCAGCTTTGTGCTTTGGTTGCCCAGAATGTGCCCGTGACAGGGATGTGCTGCTGTTGTGGGATGCTGAGAAGTGCCTGGCCAGGTGACGCTGTCTGTTGGACATTTCCTGGGCCAGCAGTAGCCAAAAGGTCATAAATCATTTTCCCAGCAGCATTTTCAGGAGTTGTGCATTTCCATGCACTCTCCCAGCAGCAGCATTTTCAGGAGTTGTGCATTTCCAGGTGGGCAGACAGCTCTGCATGAAACCAGTGTCTGCTACAGCCTTGGAGAACTGGGTTTGGAAAGTACAGATTGAGGGGAAAGATTGAGTTTTTGGAAAGGAGAATTAATTCTTTCTAGACTTGTTTTCCATTGCTTCCTCAGCTGGGAAAAGGGGGTTTGGATGTCAGAATTTGCACAGCAAGGCCAGAGCCCGGTGAGGGTTTCTGTCAGAGCTGTGTTCCTCAGTGCTCCCTGCACTTTCTGTGCTGTAATGGGCGCATGTCCCTGACCAGAGGACAGTTCCACATTTTGAACCTGAAGCCTTTTAGTCGTGCTCTGTGGTAGTTACACGCACTGCACATCCAAACAGTCACACCAGGAGGAGGATTAGGAATTGGGCATGGTTTATATTCCTCCGTTTAGTGATTGCCCATTCAAGCACCGCTGAGATCCAAGGGCCGGTTCCCCTCAGAAGCAGAAATGCTTTGTATTTTACGGTGCAGGTGATGGAGCTCGCAGTGCCCGGTCCCTGTGCGATCCGCGGGGCTGTGGAGGAGCTGACCCCGTCTGCAGCGGGTTCCACTGCTCTGGAATCAGTCCTCGGACAGCGGGAATAGGCCGGGAAAACTCAAGCAGTGCCTCTGGAAGGGGGCAAGGCAGCCGCTTTAGGGGTCTGCTGCTCTGTCCAGCAAAGGCGGCGCTCCCCGGGCTGAGCCCGCCTGTCCCCGCGGGAGCGGTGACATCCCGCGTGTCCCCTGCCAGCCGCGGCCAGGCGGGCGGCAGCGCCGGGGGCTCCGAGCAGCAGCGCCGGCTCNGGCCAAAGACAGATCCCTGAGAGACACCCCTTGTCACTGGCCTCCGCTTAGACACAATGACACAGAGTTCTTGACCACAACCTCTGGCTCCATCCATCCATCCATCCATCCATCCATCCATCCATCCATCCATCCATCCAGCCATCCATCCATCCATCCATCCATCCGCGGGGGCAGGCGGGGCATGCAGGGCGGCCAGGGGGGTTCAGAAGGTCCCTCCGGGCCACAGGGTCGTGCTGAGCCCCGCGGGATGCAGAGCCACCCCCGGGAACGGGGCAGTGCGGGATGCAGAGCACATCCATCCATCCCTCCCTCCATCCCTCCCTCCCCTGCACGCCGGGATGTGGAAGGGCTGATTCTCCTTCCCAGGGCCGGGGTGCAGGCACAGCCAGGGGCTTTGTGCCCTCACAGAGGTTTTTGCCATCTGGACAGGAGAATGGCACAGGTCCCTTCCGTTTTGGGATGCCAGACCTTCCCAGAGTGAGCTCCAGATGTGGACAGGGCGCTCCCCCCACATTTGTAGCTGTCAGATTTGGGCAGGCACAGTTCATCTTGTTCAGAGCCCTGGATGGATTCCAGTCTGTTCTGGTGGATCCCATTCCCTCCAGGGCTCCCTCTGCCCCACGGAACTTCCCTCTGCCCCAGTCCCCACCGGAGCATTCTCTCCTTACCCACTTCCAGGGCTGCTCTTGGAAGGGGCAGCGGGATGGGAGAGCAGCTCTGAAATCCTCACTGATGAACCCAAATACTTCACATTTGTGAAGTGCAGCACCACACGCCCAGGATAGGTGGAAGGACACACCTTGATACCCGAGATTGTTTCCCTTATCAGACAGAGTTGATACCAGACAACCCCTGCTGTGTTTCCATTCTCACAGTGCTGCCTCTCAAAGGGGGTTAGGGCTGGGGGTTGGCTGCTCCTCATCCTCTTTCCCCATCATTTCTTGCACAGGGTGTCTGTTTGAAAGGTGGCCCTTGTGGGTTCAGGGTTTGGGGCACAGGTAGAGAAGGAAAGACCCATTTCCCCAAAGCTGTGACATGGCCACATTCAGACAAAGCAAAACAAAAAGAGCAATCAGTGATGTTTGGGTTTGCCCCATCTCTGTCACACCAGACACAGGGTGGCTGAGCAGGGCTGGGGCACTGACAACGGGAATTCAGTTACTCGCTGGGGCCGTGTTTTGCTCTTGGTTTGATTTATATGTGATTCCTTTTATTTGCTGCTTTTTTTCTTTTTGTCATCGTGGTTGTTGTTTTCCTTTGCTGCCCTGAGGTTCAGGCGTCAGTCCAAGACGTTGTCAGGGATGGAAAGAGGAACTATCTGCTGCTAACTTCAAAAATGTCAGTAATGAGCAAAATCTGTTGTTTAGCCCTGAGGTTTCTGAGCCTTCTCCTGGTCCTGTTTTGGGTGGAAGGCAGCTCCGTGTCACCCCAGGGAGTGGCTTTGTGCCATTTGTGGAGGGCTCTGCCTCATCTCCTCTCTGTCCTTCCCTGGTGTTCCTCTCCTGGCTGCTCCACGGTTTCCTTGGAGAGCCCAGGAGCAGAGCAGCACCTGGGCAAGGAAGGGAGATCCTGAGCGTGATGGGATCCACATTTAGAGGCTTTGACCAAAAGGGGAATCTCCCACACAGGGAACGAGTCTTCAGGAGAACTTTGCTGTGCTGAGAGGACTTTTCCTGCTGGAGAATTTCCTTGGCTGCTTGCAGAAGCAGGATTAATTCTGAAATTTCACTGTTAACTGAATAGATGAGATTTAGGTTCCTTTCTGAGCTGCTGTGGGCTTAGGGATGGGAGCTGGAGAATGTTGGGGTTTATGTGCAGGGGACTGTTTTCATAACTTTGCCTTTGTGTCCCTTGGGGCTGCCTCGTGAATGTGGAAAAAGCCCCTCTGTAAAGCAGACTTGTAAACCTCCAAATCCCCCCAAGGTCTTTGGCACAGTCTGTTGATTTTTATTTGTGGTTTCATGCTGATTTGGCTTGTTGCTTTTAATCCAGCACATTTTACTTCAGGTTAGTGTTTGTTGGAGGTTTTGGAGATAGATGGGCTTTTTTTTTTGTTTGTTTGCAGGGATTTTTTTATTTCTGTTTTGTTTTTCTAAAGGACTTGGCCCAGGTGGATTTTAACCTGTGCTGCACTGCAGACTTGCAGGTTCAACTTGCATTCTTAACAGAAGTTGATGCAAACTCTGTCAGCTTTATGGAGGAGCTGGAGATAAGGTGAACCCTGCTCTGAGATGGGTGAGAGTCTCCCAGAGCCCATCCAGTGCTGGGCAGGGGTGCTGAGTTGGGCTCCTGCTCTGAGGGCAGTGGGAGCCTCTGTGCTGCTGCTGTCACAGAAAGGTCCCTAAAATCCACTGCCCTGGGGTCAGAGAGCGCTCCCAGAGGGGAATTTCAGGGGCAGACAGTGGAAATGGGGATCAGTGTGGCCGGGAGAGGAGCTCTGAGGTGCTCTGAGTGTTGGGAGTTGTTCCTGGTGCTCCAAGCTCCTCTCCTGGGCTGGGCACGCAGCAGCTGCTGTAGGGGGTTCCAGGGTGGGTGCTGCCCCAGGAAAAGGAGCACTTATTGTTCTGTGCACAGGCAAAACCAACCCAGATCAATGGCACTGAGAGTGCCAGCACAATGCTGAAGGATTTCATTTTGTGGATTATTAAATACCCTCTGGAAAGGAAAATATTAATTGGATTGCAGGCTTGTGAGTGAACAGCGGAGATGTAGAAGCAGCTGTGGCTTAGGAAAATAATTTTATCTTACAAGGGGCTCGAAGGGGCTCTGGGGGGGGCAGGTTTGCCCTGGTGCAGGAGCTGGGGTGAAGATTTCTGCTCTGCTGGGAGCAGTGAGGAGACAATGGAGGCGAAGGGTCTGGTGTGGTGGAAGGGCACAGGAGGAGCCGTGGGTGAGGTCAGAGCTTGTGGAATCCAGGCCTGGAAGGGAGGGAAGGGAAATTGGTGCTGAGCTGGGTGTGTGAGGGAGCAGATCTGCTCTAAGGCTGCAGAGGGGATTCCTTACCCCACAGCCAGCATGGGCTTGGTTCCCTGGAAGTGTCCTGGGCTCTGCTGTAGGAAAAAGCAATTTCTGAGCCCTCAGCCCCTCTGGGGGCAAGCCTGACCCAGGAAATTGGCAGCTGCAGCCAGCACTGCTGTCTGCTGCTGGAATTCTGCTCTGAGGAAAAGAAAGTGAAGCCTGGGAAGAAAGACAGACAAATAAATGTAGGGGAGCAGGGCAAGCAGCATCATCTCGTTAGCGCCGTGTCAAGGGCAGTGTAAAGGTGACACAGGAGAGGTAATTTTGCTGTCAAAATTATTTAGAGATGTCATTAAACTGCTTAGGGCTGTCTCTGGTGCTTCAGGGCACAGACACCTGGTTTTAATTTGCACTGCTGTGTGTCCAAACTCACGGCCTCGCTCAGGGGGAGCGGAGCTCCTTTGGGGCCTGGTGGCAAAAGCCTCCAGTGAAGTGGGGCTGGAAGGCAGAGGGTGACCAGGAGCAGGATGAACTCCCTCATAAACTTCCTTAATTTCAAACTATCAACCAGCTCAGGGCTGGGGGATGATGAACTTCTCAGAGTGCCTATTCTGCTTCAGTTAAGGGACAGGGAGAGCAGGGAGCAGCTCCCTGCTGGGAACCTGCTGGAAACCAGGGCCAGGAGCAGCTGGGATGGTGGAAGGTGTCCCTGCCGTGGCACGGGTGGAATTTAAGGTTCCTTCCAAGCCAAACCAGTCTGGGATTTTATGATTGGCCCCAGACTTTGGAAAAGAAATCCCCTCTGGTTTTATTTAATTATTTCTTGGCCAAAATATTACGCTTACAAAATCACTTCCTTTGCTCTCTGTATTTTTCTACCTCATTTGTTTGCTTTTATGGGGTTTGTTTGTTTGTTTTTCCTTCTCCCCTATTGTCCTGCCCTGTTCCTCCTATGCCCAGTCTGTGTCCTTTACCTGGAAAATATTTTACTGCTCAGGATTCCTTGCCTGGCATCCTCCCTCCCTGCTCCCCTCTGTTGAAATGCATCATCTCCACTCCCCCAGCTGAAGAATTCCCCATTCTCACCATGTCAGGGCTGCTTTTTCCTGCTAGGACACGCTCACCTCCCTCCCTGCTGGCAGATGTCACTGCAGAACTCATTACTGTGTCCCAAAGTTGTGTTTTCCAGCTGAGGGCAGGGAAAGGAGAATCCAGGAGTGCTGCAGGGGTCAGGTGCAGGTTGTAAATAAAGCAGGGCTGTGCTCTCAGCCTGCTGGGGCTGTTGGTGCCTCTGCCCACGCTGCATTTCCTTCCTGTTGATTTTGGCTCTTGTTTTAGCTGAACCAGGGAGGACAGGGAGGAAATTACACATTCCCCTGGGCCAGAAACACAATCTGATAAAGGCTTTTCTTGTAGCAGTGTCTGAGGGTGAGGAGGGATGAATGGAGGGAATTCCCAAGCACTGAAATGTTTGCTCATTTATTCTGCCTCTAGTCCATGGGAAAATTGTACCTTTGCTTTTATTTTGCACATGGATACAAAGCCACAGGATCTGGGGAGGCCATCAAGGCCAAATTTGCCCTGTTTTTATTGGCTGCACAGAAATATTGCTGCACATCAAATCCCTCATTTTCAGGTGTCAAGAAAGCTTCAATCCCCGTGCAGAGCAGGTTCTTCACTTGTGTGCATCTGCAGCTGGCAGGAAACTCAGAGCAGCATTCACCAACCAGCCTGGTCAGGGGAGGCAGTGTCCCCTGGGGTGACATCCGGGGTGACAAGGGCAATTCCAGAGATCTGGGAATCGGGAAACCTTGAGAGCTTTTGGAGATGGAAGAGCCACAGGGCAGAAGCTGCAATATTTCTGACAGAGCTGCAGCAAGGTTGTGTTTGCTCGGAGCTGGTGCCCAGTTCAGGCTGGGACTGATCTCAGCAGCAGCTCTGGGATTTTAAAGGACTTCAGCTCGCTTGGGCCTCTAAATCCCCGCAGCTCCTCAGTGGGAAACTCGCCCCAGGTCCCTTTGAAGAGCCAGAGTTCCCTGCCTGGCTGTGCTGCGCTGGGTTTGTGTTTATCAGAGCCCTGGGCAGCTCCTGCTGGGCCTCTCTGTGCCCACCCCTGCCCACCCAGAGCTCCCCAGCTGGGTTTGTGTTTATCAGAGCCCTGGGCAGCTCCTGCTGGGCCTCCCCGTGCCCATCCCTGCCCACCCAGCCCTGCCTTTCATCCCAGATGGATGGGAGAGGTGCCACTGCCCCTGGGAGCTGCTGCTGCTGCTGGGTTGCCAGGGCAACCAGAGATGGCCCCTGAAGACAGGAAAGGGCAAACATTCCTTTCTGCTCCGGTCTGGAGCATCAGTGATTGAATGAGATTAGATGGAATTAGATAATCCTGAAATTCACAGTGATTTGACGCCAGACTTTTATTAAATAAGTAAAAGTACCAGCCCTTATAATAAAAATGAATTCTTTTAGATCAATAACTTTCCCCACTGCTCGTCACAGCTGTGATTCTTGAGGTCTTTTTCTCTGTGGCACGGGGTGAACCACACAAACCTGCCTTTTTTAATTTTATTTTTTTTCCTCTCCCAGAGGGGACAATCATATCAATTCCTGTTTTATTTCCCCCTTGTGATTCACCCACTTAACCCTGGAGTACCCTTGCGCTGTGAGGTTCTTGAGGGATGATTCAGTGCACTGGAATTTACAGCTCTGGGGTTACTTAAACATTGCACACCATCACTCTCAGGTATTGCAGTGTTTTAAAGAAAATGAAAATGCACGAAAATATGCCATGAATGGCTGGGTAGGTTTTTGTTCCTTGTGTGTTCAAACTCTTGGGATCTCATCCATGCCTGGCTGTTCCCACTCAGCTGCAGAGGGGCTGATAACGTCGTGTTCACATCTCCAGTAAAGGTGGGTTCAGACAGGAGCACAGGCTGGACTCTGATCACAGTCAGCCAGGATTTACATCCCTCCAGCTCCACTCGCTTCGTTTTCATCTTCAGGCTGGCAGGGCTGGCGTCCAAACCCGCCGTGCACCAGAGGACACCCAGCAGAGCAGGGAGGTTTGGGGTGTTTGCCCTCAAGCAGTTCTGGTTTTCTCAGGCTGTGTTGGCCCTTGGAGCAGAGGGTTGGTTATTCAGACAGGGATTTTTGTGCTGCAGCCCCAGACCCCCCTGCTGAGGCACAGTGGACAGTTCAGGGTCTCCCAGCAGAGCCTGGCTGCTCCTCTGCAGAATGCTTTTAATTCTGAATTAAAATCTAATTCATTTTCTAATCCCTGCATTAGCAGTGTGATTTCTTAAAACATCTTTGGCTTGAAATTCATGAGCTGCTCCTGCAGGTCTGGATCTGGGCTTGTTTGTATCAGCAGTGTGGATCTGGGTTTTTTTCTTTTTTGAAGTCTCACCTTGCTGTGATGGATTTCTCAGGAATAAGTTCAGTTAAGAGTAATTCCATCAGGCTGGGGAGCATTTCTGTCCCCTGGCGTGTGCAGAGGGCAAAAATCATCCTTGCTTTGGGAGGATTTAGTTCTGCCTTTGATGTGTGTGCTGTTGTCTTTAACTCGCTGTAGGACCTGCAGAAAGTGAGTTTAAGGGATATTTGAAGTGATGTGCTCTGAGTTGCTGTGCTTTTCCTTTAGCTGGGAAACTTCCATCCTGGGAGTCATTCTGGTGGTGTGGTGGGACTCCTCCAACCCCCTGCGCTGCTTTTCGTGGCAAGCTCTGGAAACAGGAGTGAAAACTCTTTTGGTTTTTTTCCCCATATCTTAAGGAAACACTGACATGGAGCAAAGTGGGAGAGAGGGAAGGGCAGAGGAGGCTGAAAAATGTGCAAGAGTGGGGAGTGTTCAGAGCAGATTGATCTGGGAATGACCCCACCCTCACCAGGAGAACAGGACAAGGTGCTCGTTTTTAGGATCCTGGAGTGGTTTGGGTTGGAAGGGACCTTAAAGCCCTGAAATCTCATCCCACCTTCGCCAGCCCAGGCTGCTGGGAGGGTTCAGGCAGGCAGAATTCTCCCTTGCAGGGCTCTGATTGCACATTCAGAAAGTTGTGTGGTGTCAGAGCAAACAGCTCACAGAAGTCCAAGCACATTACACCAGCGCTATTGTCTCAGCAAAAGGAGATATATTGGTTTAACATCTTTTCCATTAACAAGCTTCAATTTGCATAAATTATATCACCCTCTGTTAATTTATTATTACCTGTTCGGTTTCCTCTATTTCATTGTTTCTCCTGGGGGTTATAAAGTTACTTGGATTATTCTGCTTAAGCTTTTTAAAATACAGTCACAGTGCTGTGTTTTCCCATTTACCTTGTATTTCCTCCTTGTTCTGAGGCTCATTAAAAATCTGAGGGAAGTGTCTCAAGAACTTCCCTGGATAAGTATTCTGGAAGTCTTTGAAAGCACCTTACCCAAATTTTCTGATCTAAACCTATGTCATTTTGGAAGTTTCTGTTTGGACACCTCCTAAATCACTGCTGGAATGAAAAGTATTTCATGTCCATGCTGTGTCCGAGCTGGCTTTTTCTCCCAGTGCAGAAACAAAATATTTACTGAATATTTTAATTCTTTTCCTTATTTCTGATGGTTCTGTCATTGCCATCTATCAATGGGCTGAAGCCTCTGTGACCTCCTGTCCCCAGCAAGCCAGGTTGGAGCTCTCCAATGAATGAAGGATTGATTAAAGCCACACACGCAATTACTGAAGATTAAAATCTTCCTGATGGGTGGGGAAGGACAGGCCTTCCCCTCCAGGCCCTTCCCCTGATGTGCTGAGATGTCCCAAATGAGGAAATCAAATGGCAGAATTAGGAACTCATCAGAGGCCAGCAGGGTTGTGTAATACAGACCACATTATCCTGTCAGTTTGTATTGCACATTGGGAACAACAACAATCACCTTGTTTTGAAATTTAGAGTAACCTGGAGGGGAGAATAAACAGTGTAGTACAGCTGAGAGGAGGGAGGATTTGTACCTGGCAGTGATCAGTGCCCATCTATCCCACTCCTTGGGCTCTGCTCTGTGTCCCCGGTGGGATTTCTGCCTTCCCCCTGCTCAGAGCTGGTCTGAGCTGTGCCAGGCTGTGATCCCAGCGTGTCCTGCCAGGGCTGCAGCTCCTGCAGCATCCTCAGCCTCCCTTGTGCTTTGCCCCGAGTGTCCGTGCAGGGCTGTGGGACATCTGAGCCCCATCTGCAGCAGGAATCAGAATTCCTGCCCTGCTCCCTCCCACCCCTCAGGGCTCTGCCCGGAGGAGCCTCCCCGGCACTGCTGGCACAGAGGGCTGTGAGGGCTGTGCGTGTGAGCCCTGCCTGGCACGGAGCAGCTCGCTGGGCCCGGGCTGGGAAAGCTGCCATATGATGAGGGAGAGAGAACCTTCCCTGAGAGCCTGCCTGGATGGTGGAGAGAGAGAACCTTCCCTGAGAGCCTGCCTGCGTGTTCTGGGAGTGTGGAGAGAGAGAACCTTCCCTGAGAGCCTGCCTGAATGGTGAAGAGAGAACCTTCCCCTTGAGCCTCCTTGGATGTTCTGGGAGTGTGGAGAAGAGAGAACCTTCCCTCCAAACCTCCCTGGATATTTTGGGTTCCCCCTGAGTCTCCCTGCATGTTCTGACAGTGTAGAGAGAACCTTCCCTCCAAACCTCCCGGGATATTCTGGCTTCTCCCGGAGCCTCCCGGGCTGTTCTGGTTTCCTCCCTGGATGTTCTGGTTTCCTCCCTGGATGTNGAGCCTCCTTGGATGTTCTGGGAGTGTGGAGAGAGAGAACCTTCCCCCTGAGTCTCCCTGGATGGTGGAGAAGAGAGAACCTTCCCCGTGAGCCTGCCTGCGTGTTCTGGCAGTGTGGAGAAGAGAGAACCTTCCCTGCGAGGCTCCTGGATGGTGGAGAAGAGATAACCTTCCCTCCAAACCTCCCTGGATATTTTGGGTTCCCCCTGAGTCTCCCTGGATGTTCTGGTTTCCCTCCAAAGCTCCCGGGATATTCTGGCTTCTCCCGGAGCCTCCCGGGCTGTTCTGGTTTCCTCCCTGGATGTTCTGGTTTCCTCCCTGGATGTTCTGGTTTCCCTCCAAACCTCCCGGGCTGTTCAGGTTTCCCCCGGGCTGTTCTGTTCTGTTCACTCTGTCGGGGCTGCTCTGGCACAGGGACTGGCACTCAGCTGTGGTTCCCTCCTCTGGCTGAGGTGCAGCTCTGCTGATCCCTTCCCTCCCTTCCCTCCCCGCTGTCCCAGCTGCCCTGCTGGGCTGGGGAATAACCCCTGGGAAGCCGTGGGGGCTGAATTCCCTTCCACCTCAGTTCCACCCTGGCGGCCTTTGTGAAAGAATCCGCAGTTATTATTGGTTTAACTTGTGTTTTTAAATACTGCTCTTGCCTTTTGTTTACCTTCCCGACTTTAAATGTGATTTCAGAGGGGATTTTTTGTGGAGTTCCAGCTGGCACCCGGTGTCCAAACAAAGCCAGGCTCTGCCTGGTGTGGCTTTGCTCTTGCAGTGTTTGGGAAGGGCTCACCTGCCTCAGCACAGGGCCAGGGAGATCCAGCTGAGCCTCTGGAAAGGTCTGCAGGGATTTGTCCATCTGATCCCTGCTTATTTGAATGGGGCAGTTACTTCTCAGGAGCTGTCTCAGTCCTGATCTGGTGTCTCCAGAACTGATGGGTGTAAGAGTTGGGCTTAATTTGATTTAACCCTTACTGTGGCTGTTTCTGCACGGGAATTTGGGTTTGTGCTGGGTTTGAGGGGGGTTTTGCCTGTGCAGAGATTGCCCTGTGGGGTTCAGGGGATGTGGGGAGACAGAGATATTGTTACTAAAGGCAATCCTAGCCTTGATACATTGCAGCTGTGTTAATTATCCAAGAGTGGGAACAGCCCTGCCCTCCCAGCTGCGTGTGATAAAGACTGAGTGGGCTGGGAGGGGGCTCAGGTGGAGTTAATTGGAGTTAATTGGAGTTAATTGGAGGTGGAGTTAGTTGGAATTAGAGTTAGTTGAGTTCAGTTGGAGGGTGCTGGCTGTGCTGTGAGGAAGAAGGGACAGGAAGGTTTGGATGCTGTACGTAGGACAAACAGGGTCAGGTGGCTGTGACAGGGACAGAAAGGAGCGAGCTGGAACTGCAGAAGGAAGAGAGGAGACTGTGGAGAAAAGAACCAGAGCTGTGTGGAGCTGCCCCGTAAGACTGCCAGAGAGAAAAGGTACAAGAGACTTTTAGGTAACAAGGGGCTGATGTTTAAAGCCTTCTGATGTTTTTACTGAAGCACTTTGAGTGCAGGGTCTGCCTTGATGACAATCACAGGGGGATATTGTGCTGTGCTCTGATGTTTGTATTTTACTTTAGCTTTGACCTGGAGTGAGGGAAATCCAGAGAAAGATTCCTGGAGCAGGATTTATCCATGGCAGGGCTCTCCTGAGCTGGGGACAGGGATTCCTGGAGCAGGATTTGCCCTGAGCTGGGCACAGGAATTCCTGGAGCAGGATTTGCCCTGAGCTGGGCACAGGAATTCCTGGAGCAGGATTTGCCCTGAGCTGGGCACAGGAATTCCTGGAGCAGGATTTATCCATGGCAGGAATGCCCTGAGCTGGGCACAGGAATTCCTGGAGCAGGATTTATCCATGGCAGGAATGCCCTGAGCTGGGCACAGGAATTCCTGGAGCAGGATTCCTCCTTGACCTTCCCAGCAGGAGTCACCTTGGGGCTGGGTGTGAGCAGGGGAAACCCAAAGGTGTGACCTGGCACCGGGCACTCCTGCAGGAGGAAGATGCGATGGAAAAGGCGCCCAGGGTGGGATTTCACTTTCCCTTCCCCAGCCTCCTCCAGTGCAGGTGCTCCCAGGGTGACCCAGAGCTGCTTAGCAGAGCACAAGAGGATCAGGAGGCCCCAGAGGAGTCTGTGTCTGCTGCAGCTGCAGGGGGGGAATTAGGATTGGCAGAGAGTAATTGGCAGAGCTTGTGTTTGGCCAGGATTTTTTTTGTTTAAACAGGCCTGGAAAATCAGCAAGTAAATAATAAATTGGGGCTCAGCAAGTAAATAATAAATTGGGGCTCGGTGCAGCATGGAAGGGGGAGGAGTGCCACCTGTGGGCTCACAGCTCCCCTCCTCAGCAGGCTCAGTGCAGGTGCATTTCACCTGAATTTACCCAGGCAGAGTTCCCACCCAGGGACTTTCCAAGCCCAGCTCAGCGTCATTGCAGCACGGGAGGGAGCCCCAGCCTGGGGTGATTTACCCCAGAGTGTCCACACTGAAAACTCTGGGGGTTTAGTTGGGTTTGGGGTGTGCTGTGTTTTAAAGCAGGACATGGCAGCTGCAGAATGGCCACCAGCAAAACCCAATTCTGCAGCCAGTTTGTTCTAAAAACTGAGAGAAAACCTGCAAGAGTCACAAATAGTCACAGGCACAGCGTGTTCATGTGGGTTTGTGTGCAGCAGCCTGAGGGCTGGGGGCTCTGGGTGGAGGGAGCCGCTGGAATTCCTTTGGGAGCCGCTGGAGTTCCTTTGGGAGCCGCTGGAGTTCCTTTGGGAGCCCCTGGAGTTCCTTTGGGAGCCCCTGGAGTTCCTTTGGGAGCCGCTGNGCCCCGGGAATTCCTTTGGGAGCAGCTGGAATTCCTTCGGGAGCCCCTGGAATTCCTTTGGGAGCAGCTGGAATTCCTTCGGGAGCCCCTGGAATTCCTTCAGGGGCTGCAGGAGTCCCTCCAGGAGCAGCCCTGCTGTGCTGTGGCCCTGCCTGCTGGAAGCTCTGTCCATGGTGTCTGTGCTGCTGGAAGCCACCTCAGCCCCCCTGGCCCAGCTCTGCTTCCCACCCTGGGGAATTCCTCAGTGCCTGAGAGGGGAGAGAACATTTCCAGATAAAATGTTCCACCTTCAACACTTCCTCTGTGTTTTACTCCAATTAACTTTGGTTCTGGTTTTCATACGAGATCAGGGTTTTTTTTCTCCTTCTCAGAAAACTCTTCCCTCTGGCACTGCTTCTTTTTCTTTCTTCCCTTCCAGCTTCTTGTTTTTCATTCTTTTGATGAATTATTTACCTCTCTTGTGTTGTTTTTTTTTATATTCTCTTTGTGTTTACCTTCAAAACACACAACTCCCAACAGTCCCCACATCCTCCCATGCTCGTTGGGAAGCCACTGTATTTATTGGTCATTCATTTCCCAGTGTTACTTAGAAATGTAAATGTTGTAAATGCTGTGGTGTCACCTGGTGGTGCTCCCAAGGTGCTGATCCAGCTGGGAGTGTGTTCCTGGTGCTTTTTGGACTCTAAGGATTTATCCTTTGCACAGCTGGGTGTGTGTTCCTGGTGTTCTTTGGTGTACAGGATTTATCCTTTGCAGCTGGGAGTGTGTTCTGGTGTTTTTTGGACTCCAGTGGTTTATCCTTTGCAGCTGGGAGTGTGTTCTGGTGTTTTTTGGTGTACAGGATTTATCCTTTGCACAGCTGGCTGTGTGTTCCTGGTGTTTTTTGGAGTGCAGGGGTTTATCCTTTGCAGCTGGGAGTGTTCCTGGTGTTTTTTGGATTCCAAGGATTTATCCTTTGCAGCTGGGAGTGTTCCTGGTGTTTTTTGGATTCCAAGGATTTATCCTTTGCAGCTGGGAGTGTTCCTGGTGTTTTTTGGATTCCAAGGATTTATCCTTTGCAGCTGGGAGTGTTCCTGGTGTTTTTTGGATTCCAAGGATTTATCCTTTGCAGCTGGGAGTGTTCCTGGTGTTTTTTGGATTCCAAGGATTTATCCTTTGCAGCTGGGAGTGTTCCTGGTGTTTTTTGGATTCCAAGGATTTATCCTTTGCAG
Organism: Hippolais icterina; assembly: GCA_013400075.1. Classification (NCBI taxonomy): domain Eukaryota; kingdom Metazoa; phylum Chordata; class Aves; order Passeriformes; family Sylviidae; genus Hippolais; species Hippolais icterina. Next base: position 76,856 of record VWYN01010461.1, on the reverse strand, counting down.
CTGGGAGTGTTCCTGGTGTTTTTTGGATTCCAAGGATTTATCCTTTGCAGCTGGGAGTGTGTTCTGGTGCTTTTTAGANTCCTGGTGCTTTTTGGAGTACAAGGTTTATCCTTTGCAGCTGGGAGTGTTTTCTGGTGTTTTTTGGAGTGCAGGGGTTTATCCTTTGCAGCTGGGAGTGTGTTCTGGTGTTTTTTGGACTTCAGTGGTTTATCCTTTGCAGCTGGGAGTGTGTTCTGGTGTTTTTTGGAGTACAAGGTTTATCCTTTGCAGATGGGTGTGTGTTCTGGTGTTTTTTGGTGTACAGGATTTATCCTTTGCAGCTGGGAGTGTGTTCTGGTGTTTTTTGGACTCCAAGGGTTTATCCTTTGCAGCTGGGAGTGTGTTCTGGTGTTTTTTGGAGTGCAGGGGTACTGCTCATGAATTCACTCCGTGCTGCAGCTGGGAGCACGTTCCCAAACTCCAAGGAGGCACGGGGAGCAGTTGTTCAGAATCAGTTAATTTTTTATTGGATTTGAGTCAGGCTTCATGGGCCGAGCCCACCCCCGGGGCCGGGAGCTGGGGCTGGCTGCAGATAATTGACTTTTCTCTTCTGGGGCCACCCTCCCTCAGATTCACCTGAGAAACCTCCCTGGCTCTGCCTCTCCGAGGCCTCTGTCCCTCGCAGGCTCAGCCATCAAGAGGAATTAAATTAAACAAAATTAAACATCCCCTCCTCAGCCCTGGGGCTGTTTAACCCCTCGTGCACACACAAAACCCCCAGAATATCTCAGCTCTGGAGGCTGCTGCAGCTCAGTGCATTCCCCATTCTGGGCTGACCCCAGAACGTGCTCCAGGCTCTGTCTGAGCTCTTCCCTCATTCCTGGGGCTGGGATGTGCTCTGGAGCTGCTGCCCTGGCTCTGCCTCCTGGGGCTGCCAGGGCACAGCAACCCTGCAATTCCTGCCCATAAATCACACCAGGGCACTGCAATTCCTGCCCCCAGATCACACCAGGGCACTGCAATTCCTGCCCACAGATCACATCAGGGCACTGCAATTCCTGCCCATAAATCACACCAGGGCACTGCAATTCCTGCCCCCAGATCACACCAGGGCACTGCAATTTCTGCCCACAGATCACACCAGGGCACCCAGCCCTGCTGCCTTCCTGGAAGCCTCCCTGACTCCTCCTGTTTCCCTTGAAATAACGGGGTCGGGGTGTCCCAAAGGTTGTGCTGAGCAGGGGGTGCTGCCAGCCCAGCTCTGCCCTCTGTCCCCAGCCCCTTCCCCTGCATTTGCTTGGCCTCGTGGCTGCCTGATCCTGGGGCTGAATCTCTTTTAAAACAATTTATTCCCATTATTCTGAGGAATTCCTGGGTCTGGTACCAAGGTTTGTTTCCAGCTGCCTCCTCTCTGTGTAGTCAGGGTAAGAATAAAAACCCCAAACCCTCCAGTTGTGCCTGGAGCCCTTTGCCATCCATCAGCCAGGGGTCACAGGAACTGCAGCTCGTGTGCTCAGGCCTCGAAACCTGCAGGAAATCAGTCTTTGTTACACGTGAAATAAAGCAGTCTATGGGGAAAATAACCATAAATGTTCATTATTTGTACAGGAAAATCAATTTGTAGGCCAATTGACCAAATAAAGTAATACAATTTGCTGGGAAATCCCCCAGGTGTGGCAGGCAAATCGCAGAGCAGGGATGGAGGCTGAGGTTTGTGTGGGGTGGGAGAGATCAGGGACTGGGGTTTGGATAGGGAATGTGGGACTGGGGTTTGGATAGGGAATGTGGGGTGGGAGGGATGTGGGAGTGAATTTTGGATAGGGAATGTGGGATGGGAGAGATCAGGGACTGGGGTTTGGATAGGGAATGTGGGACTGGGGTTTGGATAGAGGAATGTGGGGTGGGAGGGATGTGGGACTGAATTTTGGATAGGGAATGTGGGGTGGGAGAGATCAGGGACTGGGGTTTGGATAGGGAATGTGGGGTGGGAGAGATGTGGGATGGAGTTTTGGATAGGGAATGTGGGATGGAAGAGATCAGGGACTCAGTTTTGGATAGGGAATGTGGGGTGGGAGATGAGGGACTGGGATTTATGTGGGGAATGTGGGGTGGGAGGGACACGAGGCTGATAAAAGGAGTAGAACTGCAGAAAAGGGTACAGCCCATGGGGGAGAGGTGTCAGGGAAAGAGGGAGAGGGGAAAATGGGGTTTTTTGGGTGGTTTTGCATCATTCTGTGCGTGATACTGAGGAAGGTGCTCTGGGGAGGGGATGGCAGGAGCAGGGGGACAGGGGCAGCCCTGAGAGTGAGGCAGGAGCACAGGGACAGCCCTGAGAGTGGGACAGGGACAGGGGGACAGGGACATCCCTGGGAGCTGCCCTCCCATTTTTCTGCCGCTCCAGAGGTGCAGCAGTGTGGGAAGAGAAGGGGACATGCCTGAAAGCATCCCCACACCCTTTGCTCCTTCTCTTCACCTGAGAGGTGGAGCAGGCAATGAAAGGAAAAAGGGGAAAATCTTTAAGTTTTGCCTTTGTTTAGGAGACAGCAACAGCGTTCCCCTCTCAGCTGGTGTGAGCTGACTTTTGCTCCATCAGAACTGACTTACATTGCCTGAGGACCTGGTTTCACATCTCTGCTTCCATCTTTGCAACCTCGGGCTGAGAGGGACAGAGTCACAGATGTGGGAACAGACACAGAAAGCAGAGCAGGACACTCCTCAGCCTTCTTCCAAAGAGGGTTTGAAAAGAGGTAGCTCCAAAGGCCTGACAGATTTTCTCTCTTAGATCCACCTCCCTTCACATCCTGGAAATTCCAATTGGCTTTTCCCAGAAAAGCATGGCTCTTGCTCTATCAACAAATTATCCTGTGGGCTTTATACCTCACTGAGAGATTCTAAATGGGAAATGTTCCCTTCTGTTCCCAGATCTTGTTCATCTGTTTCTTTAGGGCTTCACCAAACCACGTTGTTAATATTGATGGGAAGAGCTGCAGCTTCCCCTCTGGGCAACCTTCCTTTGGGTTAAAACTTCCATGTTTCCATCAACTGTAGCAGGACCAAATTTCTCTGCCTCCACAGGTCATCCTCAGCCCCAAAGAGCTGCCAAGATACCTGAGATAAATCCCATGGACAGGATGAGGGGCAGGGCAGGGATGTGCTGCTGGTGGCTTCTGTAGCAGGAGCATGAGGAGGTCGAGGGAGTTGCTTGGGATTACTCAGGGAAGTTGTGGCCAAAAGTGAATTTCTTGTCTGGTGCACTTGGAAATAAAATACCCCAAACCCGAGGCGGGCCCTGAATCACCGCAGCCCATCCCTGGAGGGGCTCTGTGCAGCCTGCTGGGGACAGCTGTGCCCAAGGCTGTTGTCCCCTGCTCCCAGCTGTGGGACCTGCCTGCCTGTGCCCCATTTCTTTCCTTTCCTCCTCCTCGAGTCGCTGCCAGGCCTGCAAAGCCCTCACAGGTTCCATGGGGCTGATGAAGGACGTGACAGCTCCCAAAACCTGGCAGAGCTCTCCTGGTCTGTCTCGCCTTCGTTTTCTGCCTGACCATTGGGCTCCTCTGTCAGCCTCCCTCCCCTGCAGAGCCTGATGGGCTTTCCCAGGAGTTCTGCCTGCTGCCAGGTTCGTTTGGAAAGTTGAAATCAGTTTTTTTGGGTTTTTTTCCAGAGAAGCTGTTATTATTTAATAATTGCTGGCTGTTCCCTGCGGCTCCCCCTTGCTTTGGGCCATCCCTGCTGTGCTGGGACAGTTCCAGGGTGACCCTGGTGTCCCTGGGAGGGGGTGATGGAGGATGAACCTGTCAGTGGCCAGGTGACAGTGCTGGCAGCAGGGGAGGGACGCCTTGGGAACTGATTTATTCGTGTGTGGATGACCAAACCCTGGAGGAGGTGGGGTGAGAGCCCGGCCACCTCCTCCTGCCTGTGACCTGGGCTTGGCTGCAGGTCCTGGTGAGCCCAGGGCTGGATTTGCTACTGGAACGCTGGGGCTGGGAGCAGGCTGGGCTAATGAAGGCCCAGGGGACAGGGCAGGATTATCCTGGAAGGCAACCTGACCCTCTCCGAGGTGTTTACACTAATCACAGCTGAAGGGAAATGCAAACTCTGCCAGTTACTCTACAGGGGGATGTGTGGTCCCCACTGCTGTGTAATGTCCCTAATTAAAGCCATTCCGCCAGGTTTATTATTTGGAGAAGCAGAAGAAAAATATCCCAGCCTCTCCCAACCTCCCCCTTTCCTTTTCCCTATCTTTATTATCAATAAAAAGGGAGAGAAAATGCTGTCTGGGCTTGAGGATTTCCTTCACATATGGAAGAGATTTAGAGTTCTCCTGCTCGCAGCCCTGGCAGCTCCCAGACCTCCCCCCAGCACTCCCTGTCTGCTCCCTCTGTTCCCCAGCTTTACCCAGGGAGAAGGAATGCACAGGCTGGTTTTTTTAATCCAATAGCACTTATTTTGGACGGTTGAATCACAGGCATGTGAATCACCTTGCAAAGAGCTTTGATATTTTTACTTGGGAGCAAATTCTTGGGGTGTTTGTGCCTTTTTTGTGGCTTGGCTGCACGGTGTCCCCAGGGATGCACCTGCTGCTCTGCTGGGGTCAGTTCCCACTGGGATCAGCTCTCCAGGCTTTCACTGGGCTGAACCCTCTGCTTTCATCTGCATTGTTATTATTATTATTTTGTGTTCCGTGGAGCTCTTTTTGCCTCACAGCTCTCGGTGCCTCCCCAGGGGCTGTCCCGGGCTGGGCTCTGCCCTTCCCTGGCTGGGAGTCGGTGTCAGCCCGGGGTGTTCAGCTGCTCTGCTCTGCCTGGGCTGCAGCAGCTCCTGGCACANAATTTCCCCGTCTCTGCAGAAGGGATGAGAACCCCGTGGTGTTTCCCATCCTTGTGCTGCTCCTCTCCTCTCATGGCACACAGATCAGGCTTCCAGACTTCTCCACTCCCAGAACCTGCTGCTGTTCCCAGGTTCTTGGTTTGGTATTTTTTCTTTTTTAATTGCAGCTGCATCTCTGGACTGGGGTGACTGTAAATAATGCAATTTTTCCCAGGGAAAGGAAATACTCCTGGCTGTGAGATTTTTATTTTTTTTTAAACAAAGCCACCCCCCACCCTGACAATACTTTTGAGAGGGAATGAAAACAATTAATGGTGTCCAAAGACCCTGGGAGGGTGGGGTGGGGTGGAGAGGCAGGAGCAGAGGGGGAATATGAGGTTATGGACTCCAACTCCAGCTGTGCTTCCTTCGCCTCAACCAGAACCCACCAAATTAATGTTTAATGAGGGGTGAAGGGAGGGGAGCCCTGGAACACGAGGCTGCTCCGCCGTGCTCTCAGCACTCAGCCCTTGCAGAGCTCTGGAGGATTGTGGAGACGTTTGGTTACCGTAATTAAAGAGAGGAAAATGTTGTGCTCCCCATCCCGGGGCTGGGGCAATCCTGGTGTTGGGGGAGGAGGAGACAACCTCCAGAGGCTCCCTGAGCTGAGTCAGTGCTGGGAAACACCTTTGGCTCCCCTCAGCCTTTGAGGAGGTTGTTGGAGAGTTCCAGGGCCATATTTGTGCATCAGCACCTGCCCTGTCCACCCAGGTGTGTCTGCAGAGCAGCTCCTCCCCGGGGAGCTGCCGGGAGTGCTCTGGAGAGGTTTTTGTGCTTGCAGCTCCTCCAAGTCGATGGCAAGACAATTGATTGTGCAGCAGGTTCTGGGCCAGGCTTCTGGCTACCTTTAATTTGAAAGTGATGTGTGTCTGCTGGTGGTGGATTCCTCTAAACAGATTAGGGAAGTGCAATTGATTCCAAACCAGCTATAGATGAATATAAAAGGCAAAATTGATTGGCTCAGTCTGTTTTAATTTTCTAGGGACGGAGGGACGTGGTAAATAAATAAACGAAATGTGCCCCAAACCTGAGGGTAAAATTATGAAGCAAAACAGGACTTGCAAAATTGTGTTATTAGGGGTGAAATTTTGGGATTGACGAGGAACCTCCCTGGTTCTTCTCCCGTTTTGGCTGAGTTTGCTCCTGTTCTGAGCTGGCTTTGGGCAGAGGCTGCACCTGGGGCACACAGGACTGGAAAAGCACCTCGGGCACAAAAAGTGTTTGAGGGCAGGAGATGCACAGTCCATAAAATGTGTGTTTTCCCCCCATTTTGCCCGTTTGGTGCCGTTTTTGGCCCGGTGCTGCCCTCTCCCCTGGGTGCCTGCTGCTCACAGGCTGCTCTTGGCTGGGCCCTGCAGCTCAGGGGAAAAGCCTCGCTGGCTCCTGGGGGTGATGCCTTCCAGATGGGTTTAGCTCATTAGCACAGCGATTAGGGCTGCCCTTAACGAGCACAACTGGAATTTATTGACAGAGGTAAACAAGTTTTTGTTTGGGATTTGTGGAAAGTTCTTAATTTGTTTAATTAAAAAAGCATGGGCTCTGCTATCAGTGCTGCTGCCCTGCAGAGAGCCTGACCGGCTTTCCCAGGGCTTCTGCCTTTGGCCAGGTTTATTTGGAAAGTTGCAGTCAGGTTTTTTTTCAGAGAAGCTGTTGTTATTTAGGTGTTCTGTGCATTTACTGGCCTGTTTCACTCACCTTTCTCTAGCCAGAGAACAGGCACAGAGCTGTGGCCTCACTTTCCCTCACTGGGGTTCCTGTCCCAGTTCTGTGATTTTTTGTCTGAAATTACAGATTCTGTGGGGCAGAGGGGTGAGGTGGAAATACTTGGTGGGAAATATTCTGGAGGCAGAGTTTGGTCCCTGATTCTGCTGCCCCCTTCCTTTCCTCTCGGTGGGGATGAGATGCAGGCTGGGATGAAGGGGTGGAAATGCATGGCTTGGCCAGAATTGAAAAAGAAATGATAAATAGAAGTGTCTGTGCTGGAAAGTCCTTTGCAAAGTTTGAGCAGAACAAAGTGTGAGCCGTGCAGGGTCTGACAGCTTTGGCTTGGCAAAAAGAGCTTTTTGACAGAGATAAACAAGTTTTTTTGTTTGGTATTTATGGAAATACCGAGATTCCTCACCAAATCCTTGTTTTCTTCTCTTTCCCTCTCCCCCCGTCCCCACTCCAAACCCATCCCAGAACCGGGGCCGCCTGGCAGAGAAGAGGACAATCCCCCTGCCCCCCACCAGGGTCCCCAAGAAGGAGCTGAGCTCCATCTTCTCCCACAGCGAGGACAGCCAGGAGAGCGACAAGAGCAATGGGCAGCACCCCGAAGTGAAGCAGGAGGAGGATCTGCACATCAGTATCATGAAAAGAAGGTACCAGGCCCTGCTGGGCTGGGGCAGAGCCTCGGGGGGGCTGGAATCACCCTGCACATGTCACAGGGCAGCTCACAAAGGGATTTTTCACCTGTTTGGGGTGGGGTTTGCACCCCAAACTCAGGCTCAGGGTTTGCAGATGATCTGTGGGGTCTCACTCTCTGCCCAGGGCTCTGTGGCCAAGGAGTTGCATGACCAAGAAATCACCCGTGGGAAATACAGAGGTGTGGGGGCCCCAAATCCTTCTGTGCTCCAGTTCTGTGTAATTGAGACTGGGGAATGCAGTGTTGGGGAGCAGAGTTTGGGAAGGGCTGGCAGCAAGGTGTGTGTGGGGTTTCTGTTTGATTGCAAGTGCCAGAGCATCCTGAGTCTGCCCTTCCCTGGCTGGGAGGTGGTGGAGTAGCAGCAGGGAGGAGGAGCTGCCTGGTTTTGATCCTGTTTCCCTCAGTGCCACGAACATTCATGCTGGAATTGTGCAGCCTTAGAGGAAGGGGAGAAGGGCTTGTCTTGAGTGAGGTCCTGGTAACCCTGGGAGGTCTCAGTGCCCTCAATATTCAGCTGCAAAATTCCAGGTGCCCTCACCCCTCTGAAAAACCAGGGATTTCAGAAAATCCATAACCCCAGGAGCACGAAGCCCTGCAGGCACCCAGTGCAGCTCATCTGGGTTGTCCCCTGGCCGTGATGCACAGCAGGGCTCAGATCCTGAGACAAGCCCTATAAACCCAGGGCAGGGGGAACTGAAGGGCTGTAATTGCTTTGCTGATGTTTTATGTGCTCCTTGCCTGGCAGCACAGGAGCTCTTCCCCCTTCCCTCCCACAGCTGCTGGCACCCTCAGCAGCTCAGGGCTCGGAGCAGGGAGACAAAAGAGCAATGAGATCTCACCATAAACCCTGCTGTAATTAAAGTGTGGGTTTATCACCGCAGCTGTCCAGCAGCCTGGAAGTGGAAAGGTGTTTTGGGAAGGCACCTGGGCTGCTCAGGAGCCACCGAGCACAGGGAACCCTCGCAGGCAGTTCTGGTGAGCTCCCTGCTCCTCCTGCCCCCTGTAATGAGGCTTTTCATGCTGCACAATTACAGGGCTGGATTGGCTCATTAGGAGGGAGAGCAGCACGATAACAGCGTCATTGATAACGCTGGGCCCCCCAAACACAAAGTGCTCTTATCTTAAATCTTTAATTACTGTAATTGCTTTGCCTTGTTTATTAGGAAATGAAGGGAAAATGGTTGGCAGCTCTCGGGCAGGGATCCCCCAGCTCCCGAGGCTGTGCTCTCCAGCAATGCTCCATCAGGTTTCTGGAGCTCTCTTGGTGAAGCTTCATCTCCTTTGGGGGGAGCAGGATTCTCCCAGAATTAAAGTATCCTTTCCTGGGAGCTGGGGGGAAAAGCTGGGCAGGAGGAGCAGGCAGAATTCCTGTGAGTGCAGGAATAAGGGAAAAAAACAGGAATTCAGTGCTCAGTGCCCTGCAGGGAACATCTGCTGCTCCCCCCAGCATTCCCAGGCATTTCATCCCTCAGACAGAGCTCCCCCAGCCCTGCTGCCCCACTGAGGGGAGAGTGGGCACTCAGCTGCTCCAGAGCCTCCAGTGGGGAGCAGCCTGTGCCCCTCCTGCTGGCCTGGGGGTAGTGGCAGTGGCAGCAGGGACAGGCTGGGGTGGCTCTGGGGACAGCAGGAGCAGCACAAAGGTGCCACAGCCCAGACAGGACAGCTGGCCCTGCAGGGACCGTGCCCCATCTGCTGCTGCCATAATTCACCTGCTGTGCCCTCCCC
>VWYN01010461.1:42099-60122 GCA_013400075.1 Hippolais icterina | reverse complement strand
CGGGCTCAGGCTGTCCCGGGCGGGCTCAGGCTGTCCCGGGCTCAGGCTGCCCCGGGCTCAGGCGGTCCCGGGCTCAGGCTGTCCCGGGCTCAGGCCGCCCGTGCCGCCCCTCCTGCTGCCCCCACGCGTCCCCCTGAGCCTGCAGATCCGTGACCCCAATCCCTGGGTGCCCGGCCCCGGGTGCTCAGGGGTGCTGAGGGGCTGGGCAAGGTGAGCAGCGGGAGGAGGGGACGCTGGGCTGAGCTCAGCCTTTCCCTGAGCCCAGCGTTTCTGCTGACACAGTGACCTGGCTTTACTGCCGGGGTCAGGGACACTGACCTTGCCCGGGGACAGCAGGGCACAGCAGGGCACAGCAGAGAAAGTTACCCCACAGAATTCCCTGGCCCGGGGTCACTCCTGCCTCGCTGGGCTGGAGTGGGGTTAATCCTGCACCCGTTTGATGGGGGAGTCAGAGCTTGTGAAATGGTCATGTTTTAATTTTGTTCAGGAAGCTTTGTGTTGTAGCAAGGAGGAAGCTGAGGGGATCCATCAGTTCTTGGGAATGAACAGGGTTTTATTCCCAGAGCTCAGGATTTGGTGTGGCTTGGGATGGGGAGGGTCTCTGTTCCTGCTGAGCACAGACACAACTCACACATTTTTTTTTTCCCCCCTCTGAGCTGCCACCATTAACCAGGAGCACCAGGGGCTGATGTTCTGACAGGTTCTGTGCACGAGGTCAGGGCAGGGAGATAGAGCAGTCCCTTCTGGGGCTTAAAAATCAATGAGTGTGTGATTAAATGGCCCACGGAGGCTGGACACTGCAGGTGGAGGGAAAAGCAATGATATTGGTGGTGTTTTATGTGGGGGCTGCAGCAGGAATTGCTCTTGCAGCTCTTCCTTGTACAGCCCCCAGATTCACCAAATAGAGGAGATTTTTTTCCAGAGGCTGGACTGGCGTGCTGCTGTTTCTTTAGAAATCATTTATTTTTTAAGGAATGCTAAGCAGGAGCTGTGAGCAGCCCTGGGTGCCCGTGCTGCCCCACAGCAGGGCTCTTACATCAGGCTGTTGTTTCTCGGGGCTGTAATGATGCAACAGCATTTATGGACCAGTCTGGGCTCCCCTTTAATGGCCCCCATAAAAAGCTCATTATTCCCTGCCTGATTTACATCCCTGCCGACCCTGGGCGTGTGCTGCACCTCGGGCAGCCCTGGACCACGCTCTGCTCTTGCTAAATCCTGGCTCCCTCCGACTGGAAAAGCCCTCCAAGGTCACCAAATGCCACCCTAACCTGCCAAGGCCAGCGCTGCCCCGTGTCCCCAAGGGCCACATCCCACGGCTCCTGAGTCCCTGGGCAGGGACAGCCTGGCCAGGGCTAAATTCCCTTATTTTGGGTGGGAAATGTTTCCTGCTCTCTGATCTAAACCTCCCCTGGTGCAGTTTGAGGCTGGTGATTGTGATTGGGGCACTGCTCCTGCCACCAGGAACTTCTTGTGCTGCTGGGACCGACAGAGGAGGAAAAAACCCTCGTGTTTCTGCAGCCTCTGGTGATGTTCTCATCTCCTTGGAGCCTCTCTGCCACTCCCGGTGCCTCAGCAGGGCTCAGGGGGGAAATCCCTGCAGAGGGAAGGATCTGAGCCAGGTGAGGCAGCCCTGGGTGCAGGCAGGCACTGCCCTCGTGTCTCACTGCTCCCCTGCAGGCCCTGCCACCCCTCCTTTTGCATATCGGATTTTTCCTTTCTTTATTGGAGGGAGGGGCAGAGGGTCGGGACAGTTTTATGGCTGCTGTATTGATCAGTAAAATTTAATATAATCCCTGCACTTACTGGGTGATCGTTAAGGGGATGGAGAGCTGGGGAAATGTATTTTAAAAGAAATATTTTTCCGTTTTATTTCCTCCCTCTTTTACTTTCTGAGTCTCTCTTCTCTTCCAGTCTCCTTCTTTGCATCCCATCAGAGATTTTTGACTCTCTGAAGCTTTCCTTTAATTTGATTAAGTGTTAGGAAAAGTTACCCAGTTGGTGCTGGACCCATTCCCCACTCCCTCAGCTCCCCTGCAGTTTCTGGGTCTGGGGAATTTTGTGTCTGCTGGTTTAGGATTCACTCAGGTTTTATCCCAGCTCTCCCTGGAGCTCCTGTGGCTGCAGCACCAGGTGGGCTAGAGGATAAAGTGGGCAGAGCTGGAGAATAAAGCAGAGATTTATTGAAAGGGCTTTAGGGTAAACCTTGGGCAGGACAGGAGCCTGACCAGGGTTACATCCAAGGGGGACCCAAAATGGGCAAAAAATGGACCCAAAATTGTCACAAAAGGGACCACAGGTCATGAGGTGTCACACTTTTCTAAGTTTTGCTCCATTTGCACATTGGGGTTGAATTGTCCAATTCCAGCTCCAGGCTGTGAGCTCCCATCCTTCTTGTTCCTCCCTCCAGCCACCCTTGTTTGTGCTGTTGGGCTGAAAGTTGTCCTTGGTGTGCAGCAGGACAAGGATTTGTTTTGTGACACTGCCTGTGAGCTCAGAGCTGCACAGAGCCTGAAATACAGCAAAGATAAAACTCCAGGCATCGCTGTGAGGAGGGTGGGGCACTCAGAGTCTCTGCTCCGTCCTGGGAGAGGACAGGGAGCTGCAGCAAGCCCAAAGGCAGGCACCACTGAAAATGATTTCAATTCTGACCCAAGTGTCTCCCTGCCCCTGCAGTCTGTGAGCAGCGCTGGGTGAGAGCCAGCAGGGCCCGCGGGCACCGGGCTGCCCGTGCTGCCTGCACAGCGTGTGCAGCGTGTGCAGCGTGTGCTGCCCGTGTTGCCTGCACAGCCCCGACACTGATTTATATTTCGCTTAATTGTCTCCAGCCATTAGTCTGCTCGTCCCTCTCCTCGTTAAAGATGCAGTCGCTGCTAATGGCTGTGGATGGAACACGTTCAGGGGGCCCTGCTCCCAGCCTGGCTCTGCCTGAGCAGGCACGGGGAGCTGCGGGTGGCCTGTGACCCTCGGGGACACCTGGCAGCACCTCCGTGACCGCTGCGGCTCTCGGGCCACGAGCCAGGGGGACCCGGGGGCTGCCCCCGTTTGTCTCATCCCCTGCTGGAGTTCTGCATCCCAGTGGGCTGGCTCAGAAAGGACTGGGAGGGACTGGGATGGGATGGAGGAGAGATTGGGATGGAGGTTAAGGACAGGGATGGAGCAGAATTTGGGATGGAAAAGAGATTGGGATGGAGGTTAAGGACAGGGGTGGAGGATAGGATATGGACAGGGATGGAGAAGAGATTGGGATGGAGGTTAAGGACAGGGATGGAGGTTAAGGACTGGGATGGAGGTTAAGGACTGGGATGGAGGATAGGATATGGACAGGGATGGAGAAGAGATTGGGATGGAGGTTGGAATGGAGGAATATGGACAGGGATGGAGGAGCAGGACTGAATTCTGCCTGATTCTGTGTGTGGACTGAGTGGAGTTCAGAGCCTGGAGTGTGCCTGTGGTCCCTGAGCTTGGATTTGCTGATGCTCCTTTGCACACCTTGACAATTTTAATTTGAAACGCATGGAAAAGCTGAAAGCAGCAGATCTGGGGGAAGGAGAACACCAGTGCAGGTGTTCCTTGCACAGAGATCTCCTGGGTTCTGTTTTCACTGGATCCATCCCGGTGTTCTGCACTCCCGGGGTTTTGAGGAGCCGCTCCAGAGGGAGGGAGTTGCATTTTCCTGCTGGATGAAACAATCCCTCCCCGTAGCTGAAGGTGTTTACACAGCAGCGCTGCTCTGGGCTCCACTGGGACGCGAGGCTCTGTGCAAATGCAAAGATGTAATTATCCCATTTTTCTCTTCCCACTCGCTGCTCTCCTGGCTCCTCTCCTCCGCCCTTTCCGGGCCTTGTGCTGATGGCAGCGTTTATCTGCATTTGTCCTCTGTCCCTGACAGCCACTTATTGATTGGCATGATTAAAAAGAACTGATAATCACTTCACATTAATCCCATAAATGACTTAAGACACCAAAATATTTGCATAATGCATCTTAAAGGTGGCAGCTAAAAGAGGATAAGACCCAAAACTGCTTGGCACAGGAGAAAATGGGCTTCCCACTCACCTGTGGGCTTGCTTAAGTAATGAGCCTCGTGCTTGCATAAGGAGCCCTGGAACTGCTTTGGAGGGGGGAGATGCTCAGAGGATTTGGGATCCCAGCATCCCTTCTCCTGCTGATCCCCCCGAGGGCTGGGGGCACCCTGGGGGGGCACCGGGGGCTGTTTGTGTGTCTGCAGCCTCCCGTGGAAATCTGCAGCCAGACGCCCGCTGAAAGTACCTAAAGACTTTCTGTCAGGACCTGATCTGATTAGCAGCGAGCTAGACACGGATTAGCCCCTGCTGCAGCCCGGGCCGGGCCGGGAGCACCCGAGCTGCTCCTGCCCGGGGCCCCGGGGATCGGGGGGATATTTAAGGCAGATCAGTGCCGGGTAATTCTGCAGATAATGCACCCTCCGGGCTGCCCTGCTGGGCCCAGGTGAGGACACCCCTGGGTGGGAGCTGTGCTGGCACGGGAGGGAGCTGTGGCTGGGCAGGGAGGGCATTATTCCGAATTTGTGTCATTTTTCCCAAGTGTCTCTGGCTCTCCTGGCTGTCACCTTCCCTTCATGGAGAGGGCAGGAGGAAAAGTGGCCCCGTGTAGCTCAGGGTGAGCCCTGGTGCTGGGAGGATGGGGGAGCTCAGCATCCCCTGCAAACAAACAAAAGGGAGACGTTCCTGCCATGGCTTCCACCTTCTTCTTCCTCCTCACTCTTTGTAGATCGTTTATTCAGGAATATTTTGCAACTGGAGAGTGGTTTGCCAGCAAAAGCTGCAGTATCTGCTACAGTGAACTGGGGTTTGTGTTCTTCCCCTCCATGGAAGGGGAAAAAAATAGGAAAAAAACTAAACCAGCCTAGTTAGCAGCAGTGTGATGCAAGCAGAACAGGCAAAATAATGCTGAATTGCTCTAACGAAGTCTTTTCCCAGAAGGAAGAGCATTGTTTCAGGATCTGTTGGAGGGGAGAGTTGAAAATGGGTTTTGTAAATAAATCTGTCCCCTCAGCTCTGAGTAACGCTGCTCTCCGGGCTCGTGGTGGGTTTCTCTCCAAGGAGAAAAACTATTATTCCATCCAATCAAACAGCCTTTTGTCCCAGCAGTGATGGAATGGAAAAACTTGGGTTTTTAAGAATAGAAGGGTGGCAGCTGATAGAAAACTATCAGTTATTTCAGTTCAAGTTTCCTATTAATTCTGGAGCAGATCTGCCAATTCCTCCCCTTTCAGTTTTTCCATCCTAGATGTGAGTCCTGGCCCACGCAAGTTATATCTGGCAGGGCTGGGATCAGGAGCTCTGGCAGCTGCAGGGTCCTTGATGGGAAATGAGAGGGAAGCTCGGGAAGGGCTTTGAAATCCCCCGGACTGAGGAGAGGTTACCCCGAGGGAGGCAGGCAGGGCCTCCCCTGCAATCCAGCGGTGCTGGGGCACACAAAATCCTCTCCCAGATGTGCTCACACGGGGGAAAAAATGGATGATTGGTGGGGCCAGATGGGATTTCCTTAACGTGGGGGTTCTGTGCTCCACAGCCGCGACAGCGACCTCTCCACCATCATCTCCAACCTGCACCAGAGCCGCCAGCTCGTTATGCCAGAGAGCCAGAGCCGCTGTGAGTTCAAGAGGAGCACGCTGGACGTGGGGCTGGCAGCTGCAGGTGAGCGCTGGGGCACCTCCTGCTGCCCTGGGCTGTGCTTTCCCTGCTCTCCTTCCCTCCTCTCCCCCATCCCTCGGTTCTCCGGTTGTTTCCTTTCTGTGTGTGCCTCAGCTGTGGGAAATCTTTGGGTGTTGTGGCTGAAGGTGAATGTGGGCAGGATTTCAGGGAAGTGGTGAAGCCCTTTGGAGGTCCCAGCCTTGTGTTGTTCTCAGATCCAGTGGTCTGGGTTAAAGGAGCTCGTGCCAGCACGGCAGGGAAACGTCCCCAGGGCTGGTGCCAAGTGAAGCAGAAAGGCCTTGCAGGGAGCATGATTTGATTTGTAATTTCATTAATCAGAAGTTCCCCACGCTGCTGCCGGGCCTGCCTGCTCCTCTGGGAGCAGGATTGTTTGGGTTTCTGGTGCTACCTGGCAGTTTGGGGTTGTTCTCCTGGTTTCAGCTCCTCCCAGTGTGAAAGCAGAAATGCTCCAGTGGGATCCTGCCACCCCTGGGACTCCCTGGATGTCAGGAAGGGAGCGTGGGGAAGGATGGCAAACGTGCAGAAGTTAACAAGTGAGAGTCTGGAATAAATAGGCCAAGATCTGCTTGTTGATGATTGCAGGATCCTCCAGTTATAAATAAAAATTGAGGGAAATCTGGGGTTTGTGTCAGGTTTTACACTGAGTGATCTCTGCCCTTCTACATCAGAGCTGGATCTCTGTGTGCTCACAGAGGCCTTTCCTGAAAACCTGGCTGGTTGTGGATTTGTTCCTGTATTTTGTCAGTCCTTCAGAGTGTGTGAGTGAACCCCAAATCCAGAGGGAACACCACACCTGAGACCCTTTGGGAGTGTCTTTGGAGGGTGAAAACTTAAATTTCTTCAGTCCCATCTGTGCCCAGGAGGGATTTGTGGTGTGTCTGTAACTCAGCCATGGCAGCCCCCAGACTTTCAGAGCTGAATCTCCAATCCCATCATTAACAATTTTCCAAAGGCCCTTTCCCTGCAGAGCCCCAAAAGCCAAAGTGGCCATAAATCCATTTTTCCCTGTGACCCTGCTGGAGTCTGTGCAGCTCAGCTGAGCCTGGGTGTCAGAATGGGTTTCAGCAGTGTTTGCTTTGCAGAGAAACTGCTGGGCTTGATCAGCATTGCTGGAATTCTTTGAGACCTGTGGCATTCCAGAAATGCAAAGGGTTCTTCTCATTCCCATCAGGAGAAAAGATGAGATGGAGGAACTCTGATTCCTGTTTCTCAATTGAGGTGCTCTGGTTTGTTTCTTAAATTCAGAAACTGTAAGAAATGGCCTCAAGTTGTGCCAGGAGAGGTTTGGGTTCAGTATTTGGAAGAATTTCCTGAGGGAAAGCTTTGGAAGGGGCTGCCCAGGGCAGTGGTGGAGCCACCACTCCTGGAGGTGTGCAGGTCACCTGTGGCACCTGGGGACGTGGGTTGGTGGCACTGGGTGATCTTGGAGGTCTTTTCCAACCTTAATGATCCCGTGAAATATTCCTGGAGGGAAAAGGAGAGGCTCCTGCACAGGAGAGGCCACCGAGCCAGGGACAAAGCTCAAGGACACGACAGGTTTGGGGTGTTGGGGAGAGGAGGCAGGTGGGGACAGGAGGTGTCTGAAGGGACAGGGGCTCTGTCACCTCTGCCCAGGCCAGTTCCACGCTGGGCTTTGGTGCTGAGCCCTGCTGGGGCTGAGCCCTGCTGGGGCTGTTCCTGCTGGGGCTGTTCCTGCTGGGGCTGTTCCTGCTGGGGCTGTTCCTGCTGGCAGAGCTGGCAGGGCTGGGTAATCATCAATTGTTACACACAAAATTTGCAGAGGTGCTGCTGGGTCAGGCTGAGGGATTGGTTGTTGTTGAGAGCGTTTTGTTCCAACAAGAAGGGGAGAAGAACCTTGCCCCCAGCTGCCTGCCCTGTGCGTTGGGTTATGAGAATCTCCCCCTGAAAAAAGCACCTGGAGATAAACAATGCTGTATAAATGATGCTGGAGCCATTAGGTTCAAAAAGTCCTGCCTCACTCCTGGCTGGGAGCTGCAGGGATCTGCTCTGAAATGTTCCTGGCCGGGGTTTGGTCCCAGGGAGGGCAGGAGGAGCTCCCTGGAGGCTCCTGTGCTCCCCACTGAGCTCAGATGCTGCAGGAGCAGAACTCAGCAGTGCCTGCTCCTTCCTGGCTGTGCCTCAGCTGCAGGGGAGGGCTGGGAGCAAGGACAGCACCGATGGCAGGGATTTGTTATTGCCAGCCCGTGGGGGCAGCAGAAAGGCTGAAGCTGGCAGGGTTGGCTGGTTTGTGATTAATTCTGGGAGGGAATTCCTTCACTTGTTGTTACAACCAGGATTAGAGGCAGTGCTGGAGTTTCAGGCAGCATGGGCTGGAAAATCAGCGATATTGCTGGATCTTGAATGGTCTTTGAAATGCAGAAAGGGGCTGAAACTGATGAAAAATAATGGTGTGAGCTTCTGGGGTTTTTTTGACTTTAGGAAAAGGCTGAGGCCAGAGGTGCCTGGTGCTGGGGTGGGGTTGGCTCCCTGTGCAGGGCAGAGGGGGGAGCCAGCCCTCCTGCACAGGGAGCAGGGAGAACCACCTGGAAAAGCAGCTTGGGTGCAGCTGTGGTGCTTCCCAAAGCCCCCAGAGCCGTTCCCTACAAACCTTGGCTGGTGTCTCCTCGGGTGACCCCGCAGAGGATTCCCTGCTGTCCCCTCCACTGGGGTGTTGTGCAGTGGGGAGTGCTCAGATGCTCTCCTTGGTGCTACTGAAACTGCAGCTGGGCTGGAGGGGAAGGAAGAGAGGAAAAGGGCCTGGAGGGGCTCTGTGCTTCCTTGGGAACAGCCTCAGAGGGTCTCAGGAAGTGCCTCCCCCATTTGTGTGCTTTGCACGCTGCTTTGGGGCCTGGAGCAGCATTTGGCACCAGAGTCCTGGTCCCGAGGCTTTAATTCATTCCTCTCCTGCAAAAAAAATCCTGTTAATTTCTCCTCTTTCTCTCCTCAAACACCCTCTGTTCTGCAGTGCCAGATTTCATGGGTTTCCAGTTGCAGTAGGACTATTTGCATGGATAGAAGTGGAGGATTCAGGCTCCCTGATGCTAGAGGAAGGTGGGTAGCTCTTCCCTCTCTTCCTTCTGCCCCCGGTGCCTGCAGGGACTTGGTTTGGTGGCTGGAGATGGTCTGAGAGGGCACGGAGTGGAGACAGAGCCTCCAGCAGGGAGAAATTCAAACGTCTGGGGCTGAGGCTGCCCTGGCTGTGCTGGGGGAAGCAGCAGCAGGGCAGTGTTCTGTGGGGCAGAGCTTTTCCAGGCTTTTCCAGGGGTTTTTGCTCAGTGTGGGGGGAATGACAAACCCCCAGAGCCTGGCCCCGTGGGAGCAGGGATGTCCTCGGTGTCTGGGGACAGTGTGACACTGTGTCCCCACTGCAGGAGCCCTGGGGTGTCCATTCCTGGTGCTTTTGCAGCCCTGGCAGAGCAGAGTTCACCCCCATGGCTCAGGAACGTCACAGAGCTGAGAGTTCTCCCTGTGAGATGATTTGTTGTGCCCTCACCCTCTTGTCTCATCTCTCCACGTGGTGCCCCGTTGCCTAAGCAAAGGAGAAGGAGGGATTTTTGGACTGCAGGGAGATTCAGATGTAGGAATTTGGGGTTTTTATCCACGGGGCAGTGCCTGTAACTCCCAGTGTGGATCCACACAGAGCTGCCTCCCTGCCACCGAGGCCCTGCAGTGACCTCGCTGGGCTTTGCACCGAGTCCCAGAGCTTTCATATGCTAAGGAGGAGTTAATATTGGGGATGAGGAGGAATTGGGCTCAGGGATGTTGCTGCTAATGGTTAGAGACAGGATCCCAGCGCTCGGCTGCTCTCGGGGCGCGGGATAATGAGCTGGGCTGCAGACATGTTTTCATTTAACCAAGCCAAACAACGGGGAAAAAAAGCAGCAGCCTTTATTGGACTGCTGCCTTAAATTGAGCAGAAAATCAGCACCAAATGGGCATCCAGGAGCTGGCAGGCCAGGCCCTGTTGTTGATGTGTTTTCCCGTGAAGGACAATTGTTTACCTTGGCAACGCGAGGGTCGAGGCTCTGTCACTGCTCTGCATCCTCGGGGCTTGGAGCTGGAGCACTGTCCCCTCTCTGTGCTCTTTTGAAGTTCATTTTTACATCTCCTGAAGCCTTGTAGGAGTGGGAGGTAACCAAGAGCCTTTTGTAGTAGGAACACAAGTCTTGGGAAGTGAGGGGAAAGTGGGAAAAGCCAACGTGGAAGCGTTTCCTTGGGCTGTGCCAGCACAGGTCAGTGCAGGGGATTTTCCTGGTGTGAGTGTTCGGGTTTTATTCTTGGCTTTGCCAAGAGGAGAAGGAGCTGAGGCAGTTCAGGGCTCTGTTGTTGGAGTTCAGGTAAGGTTGGAAAAGACCTCTGAGATCATCGTGGCCAACCTGTGCAGGGCTTTGGAGCAGGAGGGCTGGTGTAGGATGGCTCTGCAAGCCCTGCTGGGAGCTTGTGGGGTTTCAGGGGGTGTCACCCTCAGTTTGGGGGAGCCTGTGCCCAGTGGGGACGAGGAATCTGTCCCTCCCTGGGGCTGGAGCCACCAAAGCCACGCAGCAGCTCTGAACCTGCAGCAAGCACTGCCTGCTGCTCCCTTTCCCTGCAGAGATTATCCTGCTTCCAGAAATAACCTCTCCCCGCCCCCTGCCTCCACCTCCTTCGCCAGGTGCCTTTCCAGGCAGCTGGGGAAGAGCTGGAAGCAGATCCCCGGTGTTCTGTGCCACCTCTGTGGTGCTGTGCCACCTCTGTGGTGCTGTGCCACCTCTGTGGTGCTGTGCCACCTCTGTGGTGTTCTGTGGCACCTGCCCTGTGTTCTGTGGCACCTGCTCTGCCCACCCTGGCTGCTGGGTGGCACAGCTGGCACCCTGCCCTGCCCTGACCCTGGCACCAGGCTGGGATGCTGTGGGTGAGTCCCTGCCCAGCCTCCTGTCTCTGCTGCTCAGGGGACAGCTCTGTCCCCTGTCCCTCCTCCTGTGGCACTGCCCATTGGGGAGGAGCAGGCTGGGAGCTGCTGCTCTGCCCCTGCTCCTGCCAGGGGTGCCCAGTGGGTCACAGGTGACAGAGGGGGACGAGTCCTGGAGGGAAAGGGGTGCAGGGAGCTGTCAGTGTTGGGGGACACTCATGGAAATGCTGCCCCAGGCTTGGGGATGGATAAACTGGAGAGAAATCCACCAGGAAGAGAGCCCCAGGACAGTGTGTGAGTGACCCTGGGGCAATGTGTGAGTGACCCTGGCAGTGCTCAGGGCACTGAGTGACCCTGGGGCAGTGTGTGAGTGACCCTGGCAGTGTGTGAGTGACCCTGGCAGTGTGTGAGTGACCCTTGCAGTGTGTGAGTGACCCTGGCACTGCCCTGGTTTGGATTCCTGGCAGCCCAGCCCTGCCCAGCCCCTGTGCCCTGGGGCTGAAGGGGAAGGAGCTCTGAGCTGTTCCTGTGTTGTGTGAAGGTCACTGTAGGTTGGTTTGTTTTCTCTGCTGTCCCTGCACATCGGGGGTCCCGGGGGCTCAGTGCAGGCCCCCAGCTCCCTTCCCTCTCCCAGCACCTCTGGTGACTCCTGGTGGTTCTTGGCCGTGCAGACCCAGGAGCTGGGTGGGATCTGCCGGGTTAAACTGTGGATGTGTCACCCTGGGGGCTGGGCTGTGCCCAGGTGGAGCTGCTGCTGGTTTCTCCCTGCCCGGGGGGTGAGCAGTGCTTTGTGCCAGACTTGGGGACAGTTATTTCAGGATGGAGGGCTGGGATTTTATTAATGATTTGCTGTGAGCAGGAAGAGGCTCAGCTGCCTATTCCATTCATTTCTCAGCTCTGCACAATCTTTTTGTTCCCAAAATTGCTTCCCTTTGCTTCTTTCCCCTTCCCTGCTCTTTCCCCTCCTCCTGGCATTTCTTTCTTCCCAAACCCTTTTTCCCCCATTTCCTTTTCCATTCTTAATCCCCATCTCTCTCTCACACACACACACATCCTTCCTCCTTTCCTTTCCTCCTCTCCAGTTCCTTGTCCTGGTCCCTGCCCTTCCTTGCCCAGCTCCCTCCCTCTCCCAGCTCCTGGGGAAGAAGACAATTTGAAGGTTTTCCGCTCTGCTCTCAGCTGAGAGGCTCCTTCCCCTCAAGCCAATCAATGGGAGCCTTTCAGCCCCACTGGGGCTTGGCAAACATGAGATCAATAAGTTATTAGCACCATTCTGTCAGCTGTAATGTGGAGATTGATCGGGGCCGGGGCTCCTGCTTGCTGCCTGGCACTTCCCCAGCCTGATAAAGATGACAGATTAAGGGAATAAGAAAAAGGAATTAAGGAGTCTGGCTGTCAAAGCTGTCACGGGCTGGAGGAGCAGTGTTTTTTTCAGGGGCTGAATGAGTGCAATTGGACATTTAAATGGTGCTGAGGGGGTACAGCACCACCAGCAGCTCTGCTGGGAATCGCCCTCCTCGCCCTTCCCCGTGCTGGGGAAACGCTCTGGAGGGAGCCAGGGAGGGGAGGCAGCTGGGCTGGGTCCTGGAGGCCACCCCCAGCCTGCAGGGGACAGGGACACTGCCCTGCCTGCCTGGGTGACAGGTGACATTCCCCAGGACTGAGGGGATCTCTGTGCCAGGGGAGCGCTGCCAATTCTCACAGCTTCTAACACAGATGGAGAAATGGGGGCCAAACAAAGCTTTGCCCCAGAGGTTTGTGGTCACACAATCCCAGACTGGTGGGAAGGGAACTTAAATCCCACCCAGTGCCACCCCTGCCATGGCAGGGACACCTCCAGCCTGGCCTGGGACACTGCCAGGGATGGGGAATTCATAACCTGTCTGTGCTTAAGGCTCTGATTTACCAGATTTCCCCTCCTCCTGTGTTTCCCACTGGATCCTGCTCCTTTCCAGGCAGGGAAATGAGCCTCCCAAAGGCCTGGACTTCCAGCCCACTCTCCCAGCTGCGTTCTTTAAATCTTTTCTGAAAGAAAGTTGAGATTCACAAGTTTGTGATTGCTAAAAAGCCTCTCTGCAGCATATAAAATTAATTCAGATCTCTCTCTTAAGCGCAGTATATCCTTTCCATGAGCGTTTTTCATACTATGAATATTTACCACCTTTCTGTGGCTTCGGTGCATGCTGTAGAAATGAATTTTGTAAGAACCTGGGAGCCAGGGGGTGTTGGAGCACCTTCCTAATAAACAGCCTCGTTCCAGACAGGCAGGACGGCTCCAGCATCACCTGCAGCTCCCTCTGTTTCACTCCTTGGGATCTGAAACATTGGACATTTCCCTTCAGGTGCTCTGCTGCAGCCGGGGAGATGGAGTGTGAGGAGGTGGAGGCAGCAGGATCCTGTGCAGGGTGGGAGGAGAGGCAGATGGTCCTGTGCAGTGAGGAGGGGATCCAGGCTGCCTCCCGTGCCCGGGAGAGGCTGCCTGGTGTGTTCTCCCTGGGAATGCTGCTCAGCCCCTCTCTGCTGTGGTTAGAGGGGTCTGGGACACGGAGCCAGCCTTGGGGTGTGGGCTGCACTGGGATCAGAGTGCTGCCAGACCCTGGCTCTGCTTGGAGCCCTCCTGTGGCTGCACAGCCAGGCTGAGCCAGAGTCCTCCCAAAGTCAGCGAGGAGAAACCCCTTGGATTATTCAGTAGTGCATCCTCCTTGCTCTTAAAGAGCCCATTCCCGTGTCCCATCCCTCCCTCCCCTTTGATTCCTGCTTTTCTCTCTGTTCCAGGAGTGGCAGGGAGCTGGCAGGGTGGTGCTGAGGGCAGCCTGGGCTGTGCTGGGGACAGTCCTGAGGCAGCAGTGCCACCGTGCCCACCTGTGCTGCCAGGCTGCTCCTGCACTGGGCACTGCCAGTGACATCCGAGTGCCATCCACAGGCACGTGGAGTGTGGGGACAGTAACTGAGGCTGGAGCTGCTCCTGCCGTGTCCCCCCTGCAGGCAGGGCATTGCTGCTTTATTTTGGCATTCCCTGGGCAGAGACCCAGCAACATTCCCCGTCCCCTCCTTCCGTGCTGCCCTGCTCTGGAGTTGTTCCAGGATCCCAAATCCCAGAAGCTGACTGCTTCCCTGCCCCCAGCCTCCCCAATAATTATTTTTCCCCCCATTCTCGTTGCCCTCAGTTAAATTCTGGCCCGTTATTCCCATGACCTTGTGCTTCCCCCAGCCTTTGTTCCGTGGATCCCTGCTGGCCAGGGCCGTGCCGATGGATGCGCGGCCGGATCCCGCTCCCCCAGCTTTTGTTGGGAGCAGCTCTGGGCCTGCTGAGCCCCAGCAAGCCGGGGCAGCTCCACAAAAGCCCCGTGGCTGGGAAAGGGAGTCCCCAGGGTGTCCCCAGAGCTGTGGTGTGGGACACGGGGACAGGAGGAGCGGCTGGGATGGAGCTCTGAGCTGAGCCTGTCCGTGCCAGAGGAAAAGGGGAGAATCTGCCAAGGCATCTCAGACTGCCCCGGGGGATTGTCATCTGCAGGGCTGCCGTGAGGAGCAGGGGAGGAGGTTTTTCCCTCTCCTAAAATAACGGCAGAGGAGGTGGGAGAGGAGCTCTGGTCTCGCTGGATGCTGGCTGGCCCAGCCTGGGTGGTTTCCCGTGGAAGTTGGCTCTGGGTTGTGTTTACTCAGGACTTGGTGGTCCAAGCAGCTTTCAGAGCAGCCCAGTGCAGGGGATGGGGAGCGTGGGATAGGTCTGGAGCAGGAGCAGGGCAGAGGAGTTTGGTGCAGCCCTCGGCTGAAATTGGGACCCTTTGCACAAACCTTGTGAGCCCCTCCCTGGTTTCCCTTCCCCAGGAGTGTCCTTGGGGCAGATTCCCTGTGCAGAGTGGGATAAAGCCCCTCTGTCTTTGGGGAAGCCTCGGGATAGGTTTTCTAATCTCCCCAGACTTAGGCTCCCAAGTCCTCTCCTGAAAGCTGATCAGGAGGCTTGGGCTGCTTAGATGTGGTGGTGAGGATGACTCTTAAGCCAGGCAGCTCTGCTGAGTGCGGGGAGGCTGAGGATTAGAGCAGGGCAGGAGACAAAATAACCCCCCAGGCTGGCTGCCACACCAGCTGGTTCATGGGGCTGTGCCCACGTCCTTTCTCCTGCTGCTGCAGAGCCTGGCCTGATCCCCGAGCAGGGGACACCAGTGCTGTCCTGCCCCAGCTGCTGCCAGCCCTGTCCCCAGGAGTGCAGCAGGTGAGTGCTGGACCTCCCGTGGAAGAGGGGAGGGAACAAACTCCGCTCTGGTTTCTGCAGCTTTGGGGAAATGCTCGATTTTGTGTCCACATCCTCCCTCGGGGTCACTGCCTGTGCTGCCCTGCCCGGCCAGCAGGAGCCTGGGCTGTGGGGTGGATCTGGGGAGCTGTGTGGGAGGCCTGGCCGGGGGTTCTGTGCTGCTCTGCTGGCAGGGGGTGCTCAGTTTGCCTGGGGCTCCCCCCAGCCCCCCTTGCTGGTGTTACTGCCTGGCCCTGCTTCATAACTCTGCAGTTCCACTGATAATGTCTTTCATTTTCAGCTGTAATATTAAAAACTGCCCTGATTTGGCTTCCTTTCAGCTGCAGTGCTCTGTAAGAGGGCAGGAGGCAAAAGCAGGGATTTGGGGAACAAAACCCCACCCGTCCCTCCCCATCCCTTCAGGTGCACGTGGCCTCCTGCAGGTGCATGGGCTGAGCAAGATCTGCCCTGGGGCTTTGTGGTGCAGGGGCAGCGAGGCCCTGAGTGCACAGCCTGGCCCAGGAGGGTGCTGAGACACCCAGGGGCTGCTCTGCCAGCTCAGCTGCAAAGCAGAGCTGCTGCTGCTGCTGCAAAGTCAGGGGAGATGGCCGGGCTGGGCGCTCCCATCTCGGGGTCTGAGGGCACACAGGGGCTGGGAGCTGCAGGGGAGCTGCAGGGCTGGGGTGGGATTGCAGGGCTGGGGTGGGATTGCAGGGCTGGCAGAGCTGTGCAGAGGTGCTGAGGAGGAGAGGCTGGGTGCTGCAGCACCAACGCCTCGCTGTGAGCTCCTACCCTGCGAGTTAATGGAGGAATTGGAGCAAGTGGCACCTGCCTCGTCTCTGCTCTGCAAAGATGGGCTTGGACTTGTTAAAACTCTGAGCTGGGAGTGCAGTGCTGTGCCCTGCCCCTGGCTCAGTGCGTTTGGGGTTGGTTGTTACATCTTTGTGCTGATCTTTATTCCTTTTCCCTTGCTTACTGCATCTCTTGTTGATTTAATCCCCAAACTTCTGGGGCCAGAGGCGTCTCTGCCACACTGCAGGGCTTTGCCTTCCCTGAGGAAATAAATAAAGAGGAAATGTTTTGTTCTGAGATGTCACAGGAAGACTGCCAGGGGGCAGCCCAAATCCAGCCTCAGTGGGACTGGGGACGAGGGGAACTGAGAGGATCCCCTGGGGATGGATAAATGTGGGATCTCTCTGGAGGGAATCTGCCCTGCAGGACCCCTCTGTGTCCCGGTGCCAGGTGTCACACCTGGCTGCTCACCTGTGCCCTTGGGGCTGCTGGGGCTCAGCAGGGAGGGTTGGTGCCAGTTCAGAGTTCTGTGTGGGGCTGGCCTGGCCCTGCCCCGGTGCAGCTGCTGGGAGGGACGTGGGGCTGCTGGCGTGTGTGGGAATGGCTGGGAATAGTTGGGAATGTTTGGGAATGGCTGGGAATGGCTGAGGATGGCTGGGAATGGCAGGGAATGGCTGGAACTAGCTGGGATTGGCAGGGAATGGCAGGGAATAGTTGGAATGGCTGGGAATGGCAGGGAATGGCTGGAACTAGCTGGGAATGGCAGGGAATGGTAGGGAATAGTTGGAATGGCTGGGAATGGCAGGGAATGGCTGGAACTAGCTGGGATTGGCAGGGAATGGCAGGGAATAGTTGGANTGGAATGGCTGGGAATAGCTGGAATGGCAGGGAATAGTTGGAATGGCTGGGAATGGCTGGGAATAGCTGGAATGTCTGGGAATAGCAGGGCCCGGAGCAGTGTCTGCCGGCAGATGGGCCCGGGGGTGGGAGAGGAACAGCGGGAGGGAAGCAGGGATGGGGGAACGAGGTGCCTTGGCAGAGCTGTGAAAGCAAGGAATCTTCACTGCTCACATTCCAACTGCTGTCACATGGACCCCGTGCTTCTGTCACCAGCTCTTTTCCATGGAGACTCCTCTGCCTCCTGCCCGGGCTGGGAGGGGACTGAGTCGTTCCAAAGCCACAAATGCTGGCTGAGAGCAGCGCTGAGGAGGAGCAGGGCCGTGAGCTTGGCCTCCAGCACGGAGGGTTTGCAGCGTCAGGGTGACACTTCCAGGAAAATCAGCGTGAGGGATGGAGCGCTCCAGGGGGAGGGAGCTCGGCTGTGCTCCCTGCCCAGGTATCTGGGGAGCCCAAAAACCCTGTGGGGTTTTGTGAGGGGTAAACTGAGGCAGGAGCAGGGAGAAAATTCCGATTGTGCCCCCAGGCTGAGCCGGCAGCTGGGATGTGAAGTGCTGGGATAACTCCCAGCGCTGTCACCGCTGCTCTGCCCTTCCCTGGCTGTGCCCTGTCCCCTCTGCCCTGCTGTGCCCCCTTGGCTTTGGGTTCTGCAGCTCTCAAGCTCTGCACCATCCCCCCCGTGCCAGTTTTGTTGATTTGGTGACAGGGCCGTGGCAAGGCGGGTTTGGAGGCAGCCCGTGCTCTTTAAAGCCTTGAAATGGCACTTGGAGCTCGGCAGAGGCACCTGCTGGGGCTGCTCTGCTCAGCCCTGTGCTCTGATCCCCGATGAATCCCTGCCACGGCAGCGACCTGGGCTGCCCAGCTGCATTCCGAGTGATGGGGAGTGATCCTGAGCGCAGGGGACAGTTCTTGGCTGGCAATGTCCCCGGGAAGGGCGATAATGTTGTTGTTGTTATAAATAGGAGCGAGGGGTTTGTAACCTTCCCTCACCCCCTCGTCCGGGCACATTGCAGCAGCCTGGCTGTGTTTGGGCTCACAGGCAGATCCAATCCATTCTCACTCAAATCTGCTGCTTGTTTGGGAGATTGTTTTTTTTTTTTAATTTATTTTTTTCCCCCCTCTCTTTTAAGATGCTGCATCTTTAACAAGCCCTTGATAGATGAGAATTTGATGCTCGCAGTGACAAACAGGCTCTTCCTTCCTGCCCATATGCACCATCATGCTTTCAGTTTCCCCAGCGTTATTAGGGGAGGATATTGATTGGAAATCTGCTCGGGGACGCTGTAATTGTGTATTAGAGATTTGGTGTTGCTTCGGAGGGCTGCAGTAATGCAAAAGGCTTGAGTGTTTCCGTGCAATCCAGAGGGGGAAGATTGCTGAGGACCTTGAGGTTTTGAAGGAGGAGGGGGGAGGGAGGGGGAGAGACTGAGAGAGAGAGAGAGAGAGAGACAGAGATACTGTGGTAGGAAGATTCAGAGATCTGTTGTGCTTTTTTTTTTTTCCTTTTTTTTTTTTTTTT
>VWYN01010461.1:31606-42043 GCA_013400075.1 Hippolais icterina | reverse complement strand
TTTTTTTTTTTTTTCCCTGTGTTGTTTTTTTCCAACCCTTCCTCTCCCCCAGTTGCTTTGCATCAGGGCATGAAAGGAGTGGAAACACCGGGGGGACAAAAGGCACCAGAGCAAATGATGAAACTCAGTAAGGAAATCAACTGGATTCAGAATTTATGGCTGGAAAACGTTGCATTGATCAGTGTATGAATAGTCATTATGTGCTTTTGGGCTGCGTGATTAGGAAAGCAGATCAAGGCTCTCAAGATGATGATTTTTTTCTTACTTTCATTTTTTTCTCTCTCTGCCTGTAATATCAGCATGTGTGTGTGTGTGTGTGTCTGTGAGAGAGCAGCAAAATACCAAAAGTCTCTGTGGTGGCTCCTGCAAAGAGGAAAGTGCAGCCTTCTCTGACACTCAGCTCTCTCATCTCTCTCGCAGATGAAATTTTAGGCAAGAGAAGAGTATGTTCTCCCAACAGCAGCAGTGAGTGTCCTTTAGAGAGCAAGAAAGCCCGGAGTGAGTCCCCGAAGGGTAAGTGCTGCCTCTCCCTCCCCCATCCCCTGCCCCTTTCTTCTCCTCTCCCCTGAGCAGAACTTAATTGAAATGAAGGAGGGAGGGCTGTGGGGTGGGAGCTGTGCTGGCACTGGGGCTGCAGGAGGAGGCGACCAGGGCTCTGTTTTTCCTTTATCTCCTCGGAGGGAGCCTTGCAGGGCGAGAGAGGGATTGCCTCTTAATTACAGTAATTGCTCGATGATTTAAAAAAAAAAAAAAAAAGCTGCAGCCTTCGAGGGGGATTTTTGGGGGGTTGCTACTTTTTTTTTTTTTTCTGGCAGAATGTCTTGATTGCACGTTTAATATGAAAGGTACACACGGGCTTATCGTGCTGGCATCTGCTCCTTTAAAGGGAAAAAAAAAAGGAGCCTGTCAGGGAGAATGGGGCTGCTGAGTTTTCTCTTATGCATTTATGGCACCGTTCCTATAGAGATGGAATCTGCAGAAGGTTTCTCTATTTAGGGTTTGGTTTGTTGTTGGGTTTTTTTTTTTTAATCTCTTGATTTGCCTTCCAGTTCTTTGCTATAAACACGATTTTTAAACTTTCTTTACAACCTGCAAAGTGGGATGGGTAATGGAGCCTGCAGTTAATGAGTTTGTCTCCAGGTCGAGTAAATGAGGTTTTGCAGCCGTTTACTTAAAGGCTTTGTTGTTAATATCAGACTAATTAGCTGTCAGTGATACCCACCTCCATCCCTGTGCTAAACCTGCACTCTGGCCGCTAAAAAACCCAAAGCAGAGCTGGGTCCTGCTCCATGGGTTTGGGGTCCAGCTGAGCCCCTGCCAGGGCTGGATTCCAGGGGGTCTCAGAGGGAATTCCTGCAGCACTTTGTCCTGAAGCCTCCCTAAACCACATCCTTCAAATTCTGCTTTGTAAAGATCCACGGTGGGGACCTGTCCTGCATCCTGATGCCACAGAACGTTCCTGCTTCTTCCCTCCTTGTGCCCAAATGATGCTCTGAAGGCAGAATTCTCTGCGAGGATGTTGAGTGCTGCTGTCACTCCATGGAAAACACCAAATCCTCTCCTTGCTGTAACCCTTTCCTGCCCGTTAACTCTTTGATAACAGCAGAAATCCCTCAGATTTTACTGGGAACCCTTTGAACTGCTCCTCTTTATGTTTTCCCTGATTTTTTTCCCATCTGCTCTATTCCTGTTTTCCCTGAAATGTTTCTGGTGGCTGTGCAGGTGAGTTCCAGATCTGTTTATGGACCCTTCCACAGGTTCATAAACAGATTTGTTCCATCAGGAGTGAGGCTCCTGGGACACATTTTCAATTTTGCTGTCCCTGCTGAGGTTGTGCCCCTCATAATTCCAAATCTTTGACTGGGAACTGAGTGCAGGGAACAGAACCTGTGTGGCCTGGCTGGGAATGGGCTGAACTTCAACCAAGCCACGTGAAACCAAGGGATTGCCTTTGGATTCATCCTAAAAAAAATGCCTCAGCTGGCACAGGTGGATGTTTTTGTTCTCATTCTGTTCCTTTCCTTTGGCATCCCGCCTTTTTTGTGGGCTGAGGGCAGGGTGAGGAGCCCTTGGCTCTGCAGGATCCAAATCCTGATCCTTGGCTCCCAGAGTTTCAGGGATTCCCCCAGGTTTTTAACTCAGGGGTTCCCAGGAAGCCCTGAATAAAGCAAAGTTTTATTTTCCACTCTTTATTTTTATTTTTGAGGTGAGACAGAATGGAAATTCAGAGCTGGGGCTTTTGCTGATGTCCCACTGTTTTTCATTAAATCCTTGGGGAGCCCCTATTCCCTCCAGAGCTGTGCAGGAATTTCAGGCCAGGCTGATGCTGGAATCCCATTGGAATGATGAGGGGCTGAGGTTTCTGTGCTTTGGGGCTGTTTTGGTGTGAAAAGGGGTGACAGGAGGGGCACAAGGTTTGTGTCCAACCCCCAGCAGTGCCAGAGCTGAGAGCTCCCATCCTGCTGGGATTGCAGCAGCGTCCACAGGGAAAACACAATCCCTGCATTCCCAGCTCTGCCTGGTGTGGCAAACATTCCCAATGGGATGGGCCCTGAGGGGGCTCACCTGGGAGCTGCTGCTGTGGGGCTGGGACCCAGATTTGGGATTTGGGAGTGGGAACTGAGGACTGGCTGGAATTCAGGATCCCGTCAGCCCCACGGGTCCTGCTGGGGCTGCAGCATCTCCTGGGACCCCTTCCCTGCAGCCTGGGGGTGCCGTGCCTCGTGTGGGTGCTGCTCCTGCACCCTGGGGTGGTGATGGGCTCCGGGAGGGATCTGCTGCTCTCCAGACCATCCCTGGCAGGATCTGCTCCTCTCCAAACCATCCCTGGCAGGATCTGATCTGCCCTAGGCAGGATCTGCCCCTCTCCAAACCATCCCTGACAGGATCTGATCTGCCCTAGGCAGGACCTGCCCCTGTCCAAACCATCCCTAGCAGGATCTGCTCCTCTCCATCCCAGACATCCCTGGCAGGATCTGATCTGCCCCTCTCCATCCTGCACTGACCCTGGCAGGATCTGCCCCTCTCCAAACCATCCCCTGGCAGGATCTGCCCCTCTCAAACCATCCCTGGCAGGATNCTGATCTGCCCTAGGCAGGATCTGCCCCTCTCCAAACCATCCCTGACAGGATCTGATCTGCCCTAGGCAGGACCTGCCCCTGTCCAAACCATCCCTAGCAGGATCTGCTCCTCTCCATCCCAGACATCCCTGGCAGGATCTGATCTGCCCCTCTCCATCCTGCACTGACCCTGGCAGGATCTGCCCCTCTCCAAACCATCCCCTGGCAGGATCTGCCCCTCTCAAACCATCCCTGGCAGGATCTGCCCCTCTCCATCCCACACTGGCCCTGTCAGGATCTGCTTCTCTCCATCCCAGACATCCCAGGTAGGATCTGATCTGCCCCTGGCAGGACCTGCCCCTCTCCAAACCATCTCTGTCAGGATCTGCCCCTCTCCAAACCATCCCAGGCAGGATCTGATCTGCCCCTCTCCATCCCACACTGACCCTGGCAGGATCTGCCCCTCTCAAACCATCCCTGGCAGGACCTGCCCCTCTCCATCCCACACTGACCCCGGGAGCCGCTCTGGCTCGGGCACAGCTGCTCTGGCTCTGGAGGAGCCTTTGGAAAAAGAACCTTTAGCCGAGCAGCAGTGACCCCGCGGCTCAGCTCCCGCTGCCGGGGCGGCCAAGGAAATCACAGCCGCTCCCTGGCTGAGCGAAAAAACACCTGTAGGGCTGGAAAGGCTTCCAGAGGGAGGCAGCCTCCTTCCCTGCCCTGCCCCCTCGTAGAGCTCGCTCAGATCAAAGGGAGCCGTGTCTGAAGGGAACGGGGCCGCTGTCAAACAGCGCAGAACGTTCCCGTTCCCGTTCCCGTGCGGGTGGCAGCGCTGGCAGCCGGGGCTGTGCTGTCCCCAGTGACACCCGGGCTGCTGCGGGGCTGGGCAGCTCCTTCCCGCTGCCCCAGGCGTGGGATGAGGCCGGAGCACGGCGGAAAGGGAAAATCGGGAAGGAGCAGCTGAAAAATCCCTCGGGTAGGGAGCCCCGGGGAGCGCGGGGAGCAGGCTGGATGGGGTCCTGGAAAACACAGGTGGGAACAGCCTTGGGCTCGCCCTGCGGTGGGAATGAGCTCCCAGCCTGCTCCTCTCTGTGCTTTGTGGGCCATTTAAACCAACCCCAAACGTGGCTGTGCCTCTGCTTAACGGGGGAGCCCAGAGCTGGAGCTGAGCAGCCTCTGTCCCTTTGTCCCTCTCCTTTGGGGGGACAGCCCCGTGCTGCTGCCCTTGGCAGCTCTCCAAGGGAGGGAGTGAAGGGTTTGGTTCTTGCTGACAGTATCACTGCC
The DNA here is from genome assembly GCA_013400075.1 of Hippolais icterina. Lineage (NCBI taxonomy): Eukaryota > Metazoa > Chordata > Aves > Passeriformes > Sylviidae > Hippolais > Hippolais icterina. The sequence goes on along the minus strand of VWYN01010461.1, from coordinate 37,703 downwards.
CCCAAATGCTGCTGAATGGGGGCACAGGAAAAAAAACCCTAAAGCTGCTGGGCAGGCCCTGCCCTGGGCTCTGGGCTGGGTTTGCTGCAGCTCCTTGGGCTCAGTTTGGGGTTGAATAAAAGAACCTTGGCCTGTCAGGGGCTGGTTTGTAGGACAGGAGGGGAGGATGGACGGGCTGGGTGGATGAGCCTGAGAAAATGTCAGGAGAGGCCGTGAAATGTCCTTGGCCTGAGTGCCCCAGAGGCTGTGCCACCCTGGCAGGGGCTGGCAGAGGGTGGGTGATGGCAGAGCCGGGTCAGGGTGCCCGGGGGCCGTGCTGGGTGTGCATGGGCAGGGGTGGGTGATGGCAGAGCCGGGTCAGGGTGCCCGTGGGCCGTGCTGGGTGTGCAGGGGCAGGGATGGGTGATGGCAGAGCCAGGTCAGGGTGCCCGCGGGCCGTGCTGGGTGGGCAGGAGCAGAGGGGACGATGGCAGAGCTGGGTCAGGGTGCCCAGGGCCGTGCTGGGTGTGCAGGGGCAGAGGGGACGATGGCAGAGCCAGGTCAGGGTGCCCGCGGGCCGTGCTGGGTGGGCAGGAGCAGAGGGGACGATGGCAGAGCCAGGTCAGGGTGCCCGCGGGCCGTGCTGGGTGGGCAGGAGCAGAGGGGACGATGGCAGAGCCAGGTCAGGGTGCCCGCGGGCCGTGCTGGGTGGGCAGGAGCAGAGGGGACGATGGCAGAGCCAGGTCAGGGTGCCCGCGGGCCGTGCTGGGTGGGCAGGAGCAGAGGGGACGATGGCAGAGCCAGGTCAGGGTGCCCGCGGGCCGTGCTGGGTGGGCAGGAGCAGAGGGGACGATGGCAGAGCCAGGTCAGGGTGCCCGCGGGCCGTGCTGGGTGGGCAGGAGCAGAGGGGACGATGGCAGAGCCAGGTCAGGGTGCCCGGGGGCCGTGCTGGGTGTGCAGAGGGGGGGGTGATGGCAGAGCCGGGTCAGGGTGCTCAGGGGCCGTGCTGGGCGTGCACAGGGCCCGGCAGATGCCTGGCCTGGCTCTGCCTCCCCGGGGCGGTGCCAGAGTCCATTTCACACCTGGCGGCTGCAGGAGATTTGACGAGATCAGTCTCCCGCATTACCCCTGGTAATGACAAAAGCAGACAGCAAAGCTCCAGCAAAGCTGGAATTACTGCTGGCTGAGTCATGTGAAATCTTCCAAGTTTTAAGCATGGAAATCCAGCCTTTCCCTGGATTCCTCCTTCCTCTTAGCCTCCCCTCGCCACCCCCATTCTCCCTNATCCCCTCCCCCCTCTCTTTTTTGCTCTAATGACACAGCTGGGGGGGGGGGAAAAAAAAAAATCCGGGTTTTTCTAAATCAGGTCTGTGGCTTTGCTCCTTAGACCTTTGGGTAAGAGCATCAGGAGGGAACTGAAACCCTGAGCTTCTGCATCCCTGGAGGAGGTGGAGGAGGGAATCCTCCCTGATGGGGAGGAGAGCTGGAAGGGAATNCCCTCCCTGCACCTGAAATCTGCTCTGCGGCTGATCCGATAGAGTTTATGGTAATTAAGCGTTATTAAATCCCCTCCCCCCTCTCTTTTTTGCTCTGGGGCCACAGCTGGGGGGGGGTGAAAAAAAAAAATCCGTGTTTTTCTAAATCAGGTCTGTGGCTTTGCTCCTTAGACCTTTGGGTAAGAGCATCAGGAGGGAACTGAAACCCTGAGCTTCTGCATCCCTGGAGGAGGTGGAGGAGGGAATCCTCCCTGATGGGGAGGAGAGCTGGAAGGGAATTCTGCCCTCTCCTCCCTCCCCTGCTGCTTCCAGGGGTGTCCTGCAGGTTTGGGGTGGCACTGAGCAGCCCCTGCTTTTGGGATTTTGGGGCTGGGGGGCCCAGGGCAGCGTGGGAACCCCGCTGCTGATCCCAGAGCAGCCTCTGAAGCTGGGGTGTGCTCAGGGAGCCAGCGGGGTGCAGATGTGTGTCACTGGGGCACCACTGAGGCTGCAGGGACAGCCGGAGTGCTGTGCTCAGGGAGAGCTGCAGTCGTTCCCCTTTTGGGCGTGGGGGCCAGGGATGCAGCCCTTTGGTGTTGAAATAATGTGCAGATCAGACTCATTATATTATTATTATTATTATTATTATTATTATTATTATTATTAACAACGTTATTATTAACATTATTGCTATAATTATCATAATCACTATAATTATTGTCATCATTATTGTTACTATCATTATCCTTATTACTCATTGTTATTTATTTTTATATTCTATTTTATTATTGCTATATTTTATTATTATTGGGATGATGATATGATGGTGAGATGATGATGAGATGATTGTGATGATGATGATGATGATTTGAGATGATATGATGATGATATGATTGTGATGATGATGATGTTGATGATATGATTGTGATGATGATGTTGATGTTTCCCTCCTGTATTTTGGGAAGGGGGTGGCTCATGACAACCCGTGGGAGTTGCATCCCCCAAAGGCCAAGCCCCGTGTGCTGTGCTGGGCCGTGGGTTTGCTGTCAGACAAAGGCAGCACCAGCCCCAGAGTTCCCCCATTTCCCACCCCTCTGTCTCTGGGGCTGCTCCTGCTTGCCCCACACTCACCTTTCCCTCACCTGACACCCACAGCCCCTCCCGGGGCGTGTGACAGGTGCCACCCTCGTGGCTTTGGGGCAGTCCTGCCCCAGCATCCCCTGCCCCGCTGCCCGAGGGGCTCGGGGGAGGCTGGAGGAGCAGCAGGGGCACACAGGGAGGGGAGGGTGGGAGGGTGGTCCTGTCCCTCCCCGAGCACCGCGGTGGGTCTGTGACTGTGATCCTGCCACCCCCCTTCCCCTCTGCCTGCCCAGATTGTGCCTGGGAGTTCCTCTGGAGTAATGAAAAGGCTTTGCCTGTGGGAAAGATCCGAGATAAAACAGTGTTGGAGCAGCCAAGGCGGAGAGCAGTAATTACTGAGAGCTGTGCTTACAGTAAACACAAAACCCCTGCGGTTTGCTCTCCCTGCCAGCCAGCCTGGGATCCCTCCTGCCCCCGGAGCTGCAGCCGTTCCGGGAACAGGGACACCCAGGGGGGACTGGGGTGGCCCCAGGGTGCTTGGGCACTGATGGGAAACACCCCGAGGTGGGCAGGTGGCTGTCAGCTCTGTCCCCTGGGGTGTGTCAGCACTGTCCCCTCCCTTGGGGGTTTGTCAGCATTGTCCCCTGGGGTGGGCCAGCACTGTCCACTGGGCCAGAGCTGGACACAGCCCTGAGTGTCCACCCTGAACTGAGGGACAGAGCTGGACACAGCCCTGAGTGTCCACCCTGAACTGAGGGACAGAGCTGGACACAGCCCTGAGTGTCCACCCTGAACTGAGGGACAGAGCTGGACACAGCCCTGAGTGTCCACCCTGAACTGAGGGACAGAGCTGGACACAGCCCTGAGTGTCCATCCTAAACTGAGCTGGACACAGCACGGAGTGTCCATCCTGAACTGAGGTGCCTTTGACTTCTTCCCTGTCTGTCACACCACCCAAGCACCCCGTTTTCCATCAGAACACGCTCAGTGGGTGTTCAGTGGAGCTCTCCCCTGATTTCCCCGCCTGTGCCCGCAGAGAACTCGCAGACGGCGGTGCTGGAGGAGGCGCAAATGACCCCGGAGGAGCACTACAGGCGCATGATGTCGGCCCTCAACGAGCACGGCTCCTTCGAGGAGCAGCAGCAGCAGCGCCTCTACCAGCTGGCCAACAGCATGGCAGTGCCCAGCCACGGAGGTAGGGCTGGCCAGGGGGGACAGCAGGGGACCCTGCTGTGGGCTGGGAGATGGGAGATGGCCCCGAGCCCTGGAGGCGTTTGGGATGGGTCTGGGGGATGACCCCAAGATCTGGAGTCATTTTGGAGATGTCCCCAAGCCCCGGAGTTATTTGGGATGGGTCTGGGGGATGTCCCCAAGATCTGGACTCATTTGGGATGAGTCATGGGGATGTCCTCAAGCCCTGTACTCATCTGGGACGGCTCTGAGAGATGTCCCTGAGTCCTGGAGTCATTTGGGAGGGGTCCGGGGCATGTCCTGGAGCCCTGGAGTCATTTGGGATGAGTCTAGGGGATGTCCCTGAGTCCTGGACTCATTTGGGATGGGTCTGGGAGATGTCCCCAAGCCCTGGACTCATTTGGGATGAGTCTGGGGGATGTCCCTGAGTCCTGGACTCATTTGGGATGGGACTGGGAGATGTCCCCAAGCCCTGGACTCATTTGGGAGATGTCCCCCAGCCCTGAGTGCCCTGAGGGGCGGATGGGCTGCAGTGCTGGGTGTTTGTCATGCCGTGGACACGTGTGCTGATGAAGGAGGTCCTTCTCTGGTGATGCCTCCACCAGAGCCTTTCTCCATCTCTGGGGGAGTGTCCCTTGGCCATGTGCAGATGCTGATTCCTTCTGCAGCCATCCATGGGATGTGCTTTCCCTGCCTGCAGTGGAGCAGCAGCAGCAGCAGCAGCAGGGCTCTGTGCTCTGTGCCCTGCAGGGGAGCTGAGGGGCTCCTTCTCCTGCTTCAGGAGTTTGTGTCCATGTGAATTTGGGAATCTCTGCGTGACAGACTCAGGCTGTGGTGTGCAGAGGGGTGAGGTGCTGGCAGTGCCAGACACCCCTGGCATTTCGGGATGGATCAGTGAGGTGACACTGCCACCTCCTCCTGGGGCTGGAGCGTGTCTGAGGGTCAGCAGGGATGGGAGGAGTCCCACACGGACTGAGGGGGGCTGCAGGGTTTTCCTGGGTTTTGGAGGGAGCTGGCTGGATCCAGCACGTCCTGGGCTGTGCCTAGAGGGGGCACCGGGCAGGTGCAGGATCACGAGCAGCCCTGCACAGGTAGAGAATCCTTCCACAGAACATCCCTGCACAGGTGGAGCATCCCTGCACAGGTAGAACATCCCTGCACAGATAGAGANCACGAGCAGCCCTGCACAGGTAGAACAACCCTGCACAGGTAGAACATCCTTCCACAGAGCATCCCTGCACAGGTGGAGCATCCCTGCACAGGTTCCTGCTCCTCACCTGCCCTCAGGTGAGCAGAACCTGCTGGCACTGGCCCAGTTTGCCCCCGAGCAGAGCCGTGCCCGAGTCCTGTCCTGCCTGGAGGGGATAAAACTCAGCTGGGTCAGGCAGAGCCGGGGCCGTGGCAGAGGTGCTGCTGCTCCCCAGGGCTGGGGCATCCCTGCAGGGCAGAGCCGTGCCAGGAGCTGTCCCTGTGCCTCCGTGCCCGAGGTGTGCAGGGCTGGCACGGCCCTGCCTGGCTCAGGAGCAGGGGCAGAGCATCAGCCAGAGCTGCAGGAGAACCTCTGGTGTGGAGTGTGAATCCCCAGGGCTCCTTGTTAGGTTAATGAAGAGGCTGTCTTCTTTTCCACTCTGTTTGATTTGATTGGCTTCTCTGGGGGCAGGAAGGCGATTGCTGTGGAGGAAGGATTTGCTTATCAGCAAAGGCCCGGCACAGACCTGCCCCAGCCCCGTGGGGAGCGTGGCACCAGCCCGGGCTGTGCCAGGCTGTGCCAGGCATTGCAGAGCCCCTGCAAACCCAGCTGCTGGCTGAGGGGCACAGCCGAGAGTGCCACAGGGCTGGGGTGGCACAGGGACGTGTGGGAGCACCCACAGAGGGGGGACAGGCTGTGACAAAAGGGTGGCACTGCAACGTGCTCAACATTCAGCCGTGGCTGGAGCCAGCAGAGCTTGGGCACAGCCCAGGGTGTGACCAGGGTTGGGACAGACACAGCCCTGGGTGGCTGCTGGACACAGGGGACGTGTCCATCCCTCCAGGGTGTGCTGGGGGCAGCTGGAGTTACACCCCAAATACCGAGGGGAGCTCGTTACCCCGTGTTTTTATGGTGATGATTCAATTGTCTCATCAGCGTTTGTAGGGGGGTCACGCTGGGCTTTTGGGGTGGGCAGGGGGGAGAAGGAGCTGCCCAGGCAGACCCGCTCGGGGAGCACTGACAAGACAAAACTTGGTGTATTTTTGGGTTGTCTCCACGCCACAGGGCTCTGGTTGGGATATAAATTATTAGTGCCAGTACAAAGCGCAGTTTATCTGCGGGCTCACATGGAGGCACCAATAACATTAATAATTTAAAAAATGTTAATAATTTAGAAATCTTT
>VWYN01010461.1:11047-25842 GCA_013400075.1 Hippolais icterina | reverse complement strand
GTCTGGGGGAGTTTTTGTGCCTGCAGGGTGAGGTGTGGGGTCTGGGGGGGTTTTTGTGCCTACAGGTGAGGTGTGGGGTCTGGGGGGTTTTTGTGCTTGCAGGGTGAGGTGTGGGGTCTGGGGGTCCTGCCCCTGTCAGGGGAGAAGGCAGAGTTAGGGCAGGGGCTGAGGCAGGTGTTGATGCTCTGTGCTGCCTGGACAGGCAGTGGGGGCACAGATCTCCCCCGGGGGGGCAGCAGGAGTGCCAAGGGACACGGAATGCTGCCAGCCTGAGGTGCCATCAGCACCCCCAGCCCGGGGCCCTGGGCAGCTCAGCCCCTCGGCAGGAGCGAGCTGGGGGTGGGAGAGGCACCCAGTGCCTCCCCTGCAGGAGCTGACAGACACCGTGTGCCAGCCAGAGGCTTCCTCCGAGCAGAGATGTGCCCAAAATACCCAGCCTTCATTTTTGGATTCCCTTCTTCCCATCTGCTGTTGCTACGGTTTGTTCTTCATTCCTCCCCCCTGCTTTGGGGAGGTTTTCCTTTTTCTCTGCTGGCTCCTTGGGCACATCTCCTGCCCTCCCTGGGCACATCTCCTGCCCTCTCTGAGCACATCTCCTGCCCTCCCTGGGCACATCTCCTGCCCTCCCTGAGCACATCTCCTGCCCTCCATGGGCTCACCTCCTGCCCCCCTGGGCACATCTCCTGCCCTCCCTGGGCACATCTCCTGCCCTCCATGGGCTCACCTCCTGCCCCCCCTGGGCACCATCTCTCTCCTGCTCTTTCCCACCCCAGCCTTGTGTCCCCCTCTCCTCTCTGAAGTCTCTGATTCTCTGATTTTTGCCCTGGCAGGATCCCTGCCTGGTTCCCATCTGCAGAGCACAGGCCGAAGAGCTTGACCCGATTTATCCAGTTTGGTTTTGGCAGCAGTTGGGATCTGGAGGGGGCAGCTCAGACCAGCCCCTCCGCTGTGGAAGGGCAGTGCCAGCACGCCTTCTTTCCCTGCCTGGAAATCCCAAACCCCATTTTTAGCAAGGCCTTTGATTTTATTTATTCTCCCTTGCTGAAGAGGGGAGGGGATGGCAGAGCAGCGAGGAGCTCTGTGCCTCCTGCCTGTTACCTCGGGTTTAAAGTGTCTCTTCCTATCAAATGCAGAGCAGAAGAAAGCGGAGCTTTCATGCATTCTTTCCCCCCCTGCCCCTCTCCCTCTTCTTCCATCCGTTCTAAATTTATTTCCATGCCTTGCCGGTTTCAATCTGCATTTCCTGACCCTCTCACATCTCCAGTCACAGCCTGTGCTCCGAGCCTTCCCCGGGAGCTGGGCTGGAGCCAGGGGGGAGCTCTGCTCGGGGCTTGGGAGGCTATGATGGGGTTAAAGTGAAAGGCTTGGTTTTAACGGTATAATGTGTAACCCCATAATGACTTTAAATATTGATTATTTGAAGGCCATTAGTGCTTATTGTTAAAGAAAAGTCGATACTTTTTAAGCCTTGTGAAGCATTTGTCTCCTGTTAAAGGACATATCAAATTTAGCAGCGTGCAGTGCAAATCCCCTAATACCCTGCTCACAAACCTCCAGCTGGCATTTTAGGGGGGGAAAAGGAAAAGGGGGCAGGGGGAGGAATGTGCAGCAGCACAGAATTGCTCTCTGCAAGGTAAGGACAAGGCTTATCAGATGTAATTGCCGGGGGCTAAATTCACCTCCTCAGAGCAGGGCACTGCAGTTCTGCCTCGGAGGAAGAGGAGGAAAGAATTTAATGGGGGATTGGAGGCTGGCCCGTGCCTGGGAGAGGATGCAGGGATCAGGGTTTGGTGCACACCTGTCTGAAAGCACAGCAGCCTTTGTTGAGGTCTCGGGGGGTTTTTTACTCTGGGGTTGTCTTCCCAGTTGGCTGGGAGGTCTGAGGGGTGCCCAGCCCCGTGCCAGGGCACGGCCTGGTGCTGCTGCCTCCCTCCTGTGCCAGCTCCAGGGATGGGCAGAGGGCTGGCAGGGCCAGGGCAGGCTCCAGCAGGCTCTGTGCCCGCAGGGTGGCTCCGTGGGGTGGCACAGAGGCTCTGTCCCCGTGGGCTCTGGAGCAGGAGCTGGGCAGGTCAGGCTCCCTGCAGGGAGGAGAATCCCCCGTGCCCCCGGTATTCCTGAGCATTCCTGCCTGCTGGCACTGTGCTGAGCAGGGGAGGTGCAGTGACCCCTGGGTCCGGCCATCTGCGGCCTTTTCTTGGCTCTTTGGCCATCTGGCCTCCCTGCTCCGACCCCAGGGCTGTGACAGCGCCAGCTGAGGGACCTGGGGCTGCTCCTGCTGCCCCGGCCCCACCCGCAGCCTTGTGTGGGTGTCTGGGGGAGCCCTGGGGCTGCTGCGGGGTCTGTGTGTCCTGTGTGCCCGGCAGGCACGGTGACAGCGTGTGTCACTGCGTGTCCCTGCGCTTCCTAAACCCATCCCCGGTGTGTGCTGGGGTGTGTGGCACTGGTGTGTCCATCCAGCCCCTCTCCCTGCCACCTCCAGCTGCTCTCCAGGCTGCTGTGCTCATGAGATCGGGCCCTGGGGAGGTGGCTGTGTCCCTTTGATCTGTCTCGGTGCTCAGCCGTGTGCCCGGGAATGGGATCAGTCCAGGAGCGGTGGCTGTGTCCTTGTGATCCATCCCGGTGCTCAGCGCTGTGCCCGGCAATGGGATCAGTCCAGGAGCGGTGCCTTTGTCCCTTTGCTCCGTCCCACTCCCCGCCCTGGGCAGCCCAAAGCCGGCCCAGGAAGGCAGGGAGGCTCGGGGGGAATGAGCTGCGGAGTCTGGAGCAGATGTGAATTCCTCAGGGATCAAAGTCATGCCCCGTAGCACAACATGAAAGAGTAAAACCAGCGCGGGATGAGCGCTGGGCTGCCCCGGGAGGGGGAACCTTTCATTTCCCAGCCCTGGTCCCCATCGCACCAGGGCACACACGGGTGTAAAGGGAGCGGCTCCTTTGTTTTGGAGCTCTCCCCGGGATCCCCTGCCCCGCACATCCCCCAGCGAGGAGCGGGGCACGGCCACGCCATGGTTAACAGCGACTTGATTTCCTAAATTGCTTCTTATAAAAGGACCAGCGCGTCTGCCAGGCTCGTCTCCCCATGATTACAGCTAATTACGATCGAGCGGACACCTCGGAGCCCCCGTCACGCCGCTTTAATTGTCCCTTATTCATCCGCGGGGCCGGCCCGGGTGGCAGCAGCACTTGGCAGCCCGGCGACCGCGGCCCCGGCTAATTGCGAGGCCTCGGGGATTAGGGCAGGTGATTACACACTTCACGGTGTAATTACATCAGCATCGCTTGGCTGCTGCCCCGGCTCCGAGCCGAAGGTCGAGCGCGGCGTTACCTGAGATTAATTGGAGCTGCCAGCGGAGCGCGGCGCGGCGCACGGGCGGCATTAACATTTCAACAGCCCCGATCGATCCGCGCCGCGCCTCCAGACACCGCCGGCTCCGCAATTAGTTTAGAGGAGAGCCAGGGCAGCCGGGGAGGAGGGGAGGGAGAGCCGGGAGAGACAGGCGGGCATGGGCAGATGGGCGCGGCGTGGGGGGAAGCAGCAATTCTGGAGGGTCGGTGTGCTGTACTGGCTGTACGGGATAAAGCTGCGCTGGGAAGGGCTCCCCTCGCCCACTTCGTGCTCAGGGATCCTTGTCTGGCTCTCCATGAGCTGATCCATGCCCAGGACCCGATCCATTTCCTTGACTTGATCCATTTCCATGACCAAATGCATGCCCATGAGCTGGTCCATGACCTGATCCATTTCCATGACCTGATCCATTTCTGTGACCCAATCCATGTCCATGACCTGATCCATGTCTATGACCTGATCCATTTCCATGACCTGATCCATGCCCATGACCTGATCCATGACCTGATCTATTTCCATGATTTGATCCATGTCCATGACTTGATCCATGCCATGACCTGATCCATTTCTGTGGCCCAATCCATGCCCATGACCTGATCCATGTCCATGACCTGCTCCATTTCCATGAGCTTCTCCATGTCCATGAGCTGCTCCACGGATGCCCGGGATGCTCCCGTTGTTATCCCCCCCTGCATTGCCCCTGCCCGTGCTGTGTTTGTGGCAAAGCCACAGGCACCTCCTGCCTGCCTGTCCCCTGCCCTGCAGCCTCTCCCGGAGCAGATTTTTCCAGGGAGATAGTGTAAAATGAAAATAAACGGCCCGGCACTCGGCTGTGCCTCTGGATGCCCTGCTGAAGGTAATAATGTTGTAAGTGGCCATCAAAGGGAATTAAGAGACGTGCAGCCGGAAAGCAGATTTGCTTGCAGGCTCCCAGGGCAGATTTGACTAATGGAAGAGACCTTGGCTCTTATTCCCTTCCTGCCTTTTTTTTTGTTCTGCCTTCCCTCCTGCTGCCAGTGCCTCTTTTCCAGGCATCGTCCCCTTCCCACCACCCAGCCCTGCCTCTCCCAGTTTCCGCAGCCCCTGGCATCTGCTCTGCCCATTCTGCCTGGCTTCACCCAGCCCTTGTCCAGCAGGATTCCTTCCCACTGATCCCGCTGCCCTTCCTGCTCACATCCCTCTCCAGGCTGTATTTTCCTCTGCCTCACTTCAGCTTTCCTCTCCACAGTTAAAAGTCATCCCTTAGCCCAGCTAGGACAGGGTTTTTTTGCAAGGCAAGCCAGTGATGCCTCCAGATGTTCCAAACCTACTCTGCAGCCCCCCAAACACTGAATTCCTTCTCAGGTGTGAGGCAGAAACCCAAATGTGATAAGGGAGGGGCAGATGGAGCATCTTCACCCCTCCCCTTTGACCATGGGCAGGGAAAATCCCTTTGGATTTTCTGGGCTGAAAGGCCACAGAAGCAAAGGTGGGGAATGTGTGGGACCTGTGGAGTCCTGGCTGCTTTTGGTTCTGCTTTTGATTTTTCTCTCCATTTTAGAAGCTCTGCGGGGTGGAGAGGCAGCGAGCAGCCTCTGGGGCAGGATGCAGCTCATGTGCAGCCAAGATGTTCTTGCTGAGCCAGGGCCCGGGGCCTGCAGGTTTTCATCGTGGCTTTATTTTCTGACTCTGCAGGGAGATCTCCCACCCACCGCCTCTGCTGTCGCCCCAGAACGCTCCCCACATCGCCCTGGGGCCCCACTTGAGACCTCCCTTCCTCGGGGTGCCTTCGGCGCTGTGCCAGACGCCAGGTGAGTGCTCAGGTGACACCCGTGGGTCACCAGGGCAGGGCAGAGGTGCAGCCTGTGACAGTCTGCACTGCAGCAAAGAGCCCACACACGTTTGCTGTGTCCCCACGCCTGCTGTGCCAACTTCACCTGATCCTGCCATGACAGGAGCACATTCCCTGGGCTCTTCCTGTTGATCCCCACCTGCCTCCCTGGCCCTGTGGCCGTGGCAGTGAGGGGTGGCTGGGCTCTGGAACACAAAGGCAGAGCCCAGGTGCCCTTTGCCCTGTGGGGAGCTGGCCCTGAGGCAGCCAGGATCCGTGCTGAGGTAAATAACCCACAGTGCTCTCCCTGCCCCAGGTTACGGGTTCCTGCAGCCAGCACAGGCTGAGATGTTTGCACGGCAGCAGGAGATGCTACGGAAGCAAAACCTGGCCAGGTACGAGTGAGAAGGGCTGGGGGGGATGAGCCGGGCACGGGTGGCACAGCGAGGCCTGTGGGGTGGCTGTGCAGGTGTGGGGCTGTCACCTCCTCCTGCAAGGCCACCAAACCCCCTCTCCCCACGCAGGCTGGAGATGTCGGCCGAGCTCATCNGGGCCGGGGGCGGCCGCAAATCCTCGCAGCCCCGCGCCGAGCCGCAGGGAGAGGCCAGGGAGGCGGCGGAACCGCGCGGCAGGGACGGCGCCCAGGACTGTAACGACGAGGAGATGAAGGACTCGGAGAGCGACGCCGAGGGCGCCGAGGACAAGGCCGNATGTGCAGCCAAGATGTTCTTGCTGAGCCAGGGCCCGGGGCCTGCAGGTTTTCATCGTGGCTTTATTTTCTGATTCTGCAGGGAGATCTCCCACCCACCGCCTCTGCTGTCGCCCCAGAACGCTCCCCACATCGCCCTGGGGCCCCACTTGAGACCTCCCTTCCTCGGGGTGCCTTCGGCGCTGTGCCAGACGCCAGGTGAGTGCTCAGGTGACACCCGTGGGTCACCAGGGCAGGGCAGAGGTGCAGCCTGTGACAGTCTGCACTGCAGCAAAGAGCCCACACACGTTTGCTGTGTCCCCACGCCTGCTGTGCCAACTTCACCTGATCCTGCCATGACAGGAGCACATTCCCTGGGCTCTTCCTGTTGATCCCCACCTGCCTCCCTGGCCCTGTGGCCGTGGCAGTGAGGGGTGGCTGGGCTCTGGAACACAAAGGCAGAGCCCAGGTGCCCTTTGCCCTGTGGGGAGCTGGCCCTGAGGCAGCCAGGATCCGTGCTGAGGTAAATAACCCACAGTGCTCTCCCTGCCCCAGGTTACGGGTTCCTGCAGCCAGCACAGGCTGAGATGTTTGCACGGCAGCAGGAGATGCTACGGAAGCAAAACCTGGCCAGGTACGAGTGAGAAGGGCTGGGGGGGATGAGCCGGGCACGGGTGGCACAGCGAGGCCTGTGGGGTGGCTGTGCAGGTGTGGGGCTGTCACCTCCTCCTGCAAGGCCACCAAACCCCCTCTCCCCACGCAGGCTGGAGATGTCGGCCGAGCTCATCCGGCAGAAGGAGCTGGAGAACCTGCACCGGCAGAGGCTGCTGGCCGGAGACCCCCTGAGCCTGCACCCGGGGCTGCCCCCGGACCACCCCGCGCTGCGCAGCGTGCACGACGTCCCCGAGGGCCACGCGCTGCGCGACGAGCTGTCCCGGCGCAACGCCATGCTGGTGCTGCGCCACAACAACGCCNAGGAGATGAAGGACTCGGAGAGCGACGCCGAGGGCGCCGAGGACAAGGCCGAGGGGGTGAAGGCGGAGGGAGGCGCGGGGGCCGAGCTCAAGGAGTGCAAGGACGGCGGGGCCAAGGCGTGCGAGGGGGCCAAGGAGCTGGGCGAGGCGGGGGCGGCCCCCAGCGTGCCCTGCAGCTCCTCCAGCGCAGAGTCCCCCAGCCACCTGCTGGGGACCGGCATCAACAAGGCCGAGGTGAAATACCTCCCTCCAGCCTCGCTGCCCGCCCCGCAGCCGCTGCCCTTCGGATTCCCCTACACCATGAGCCCCTACTGGCTGCCAGGTGAGCGCTGGGGGTGCTGGGCTGGAGCTGGGATGTGTTGGCAGTGTGCTCCTTGCACGGGGTGGTTATGGCTGCTCAGGCAGCCTCTCTTCCTTTCAAAAGTTAGGATTTCTGCATGGAAGCGGCTCCCAGGCATTGGGAGGTGGTGTCACCATCCCTGGAGGTGTCCAAGGATGGACGTGGTGCTCTGGTGGCAGCGTGGGCATTGGTCTAAGGTCGGACTCATGACCTTGGAGGGTTTTTCCAAGCGCAGGCAGGGGCAGCTGGGGCTCTGTGCCTGCCCTGTGGGGCATCCCTCAGTGTCACAGGCACTGCCAGAGCTGCCAGAGGGGTCACTGCCAGCTCTGTTCTCACTGCAGGGGCAGGAGGTGGCACAAACGGGGGCTCAAACCCAGGGAGTCCCACCAGCCCAGCCAGGAACCCAAATCCGCTCCAGCTAATTACCTGGCAGAGCAATTAGCAGGAGGAGGGAGAAGGGGGGGCTGTGCTGTGCTGCTCTCCCCGCGAGGAGCTGCCTGTGAGCTCGGCTGCCCATCCCTCATTAGAGCTGCCTCCCAGCCAGGAGGGAGGAAGCGATTTTTCAGCGACAGGCAGGTGGCCAGGATGATAAATATTCCTGCTGCCTTGGGCTGCCGGGGCTGCCTCGCAGGAGCCTTTTCCTCCCGGCCATTAAAGAGGGCCGGGCTCAGCCCCGTGGTGCTCGTGGCTTGTGAGAGGCTCTGCAGGGAGCCCTGGGCTGGGCTGGCTCCCCTCCCTCCCCCTGCAGCGGCTGAGTTGCTGTAATAGCCCATTTATTATTATCACTTTGGATTTATATCACCAGCACATCTCCAGGCCCCGGCACAGCTCCAGGCTGGGTTTCCCTGCCCGCCTCTCCTGGTGTGTGCAGCCTGTGCCAGGGCTGTGGGTCCTTTCCTGGGGGCTCTTTGGCTTCTGGCTGGTTTCACACCGTGCTGGGGCTGCTCCCCCCGTGGCTTTGTGCTGCTCCAGAGAAAATCCTCCCACCTGGGAGGCCTTGGGAGTCGTGTGGGATGCAGCACCAGGGCCTGAGGTGGGGGCTCAGCAGCTGAAATTTTGAGGGTTGTGTCCATCCAAGGGCTGCAGCCGTCCTGGGGTGAGGGGGAAATGTCTGGGGGAGCACAGAGCACCCAAGGGGAGGCAGGCAGAGCTGCACCCACCTCTCCCCCCTGCCAGACAATTCCTGTTCCCCCTTTTTGCACAGGTGCTGCTCCCTCAGGAGGGGTGGGAGACTGGAATTACAAAATAACTGGTCTATATTATAAATACAAAACAATCACCCAGCCAAGGCAGGTGAGCAGGAGAAGAGCTGCAGGGGGGAGAGGAGCAGGAGAAGCGTCCAGCTGGGAAGGGGGCTGGGCTGGAGGCAGTTCCTGCTCCGGCAGCCCGGGGAGGCTGCTCGGGGCGCTGGGAGCTGCTCTGGCCCTGCCGGAGCCGTCATCGACGAGCCGGGGTCGATCCCTGAGCGCCTCCCGGGGCCGTGGCTCGATGACCTCATCTCCTCAAGGTTTCAGCAGCCTCCTCCTCCCGCAGCCCCGTCCTTTGGAAAAGGTGAAGGATGGAGTGTGCAGGAGGCTAAAATCCTTGTATTGATTGCAGTCTGGAGAGCAATTAACGCCAGCCTTGTGCTGCTGCTGACCCCGGGCCTGCCGCGGCTGGAGGGGTGCACGGGGAACGGGGACAGGGATGGGGACAGGGACAGGGCTGGGAATGGGAACAGGGATGGGAATGGGAACGGGGACAGGGCTGGGAATGGGAACGGGGAATGGAGGCAGGACTGGAGATGGCCATGGGGACAGGGCTGGGAATGGGAACGGGGAATGGAGACAGGGCTGGAGATGGCCATGGGGACAGGGCTGGGGATGGCCATGGGGACAGGGCTGGAGATGGCAATGGGGACAGGGCTGGGAGCAAAACTGACTGAGCCCAGAGGTGGCCTGGCAGCCCAGGGGTGGCTCTGTGTCCCCAGCTGGCACCTGCGCTGTCCCTGCGGTGCCAGGGGCACAGACCCTGCCCTGCCCGTGCTGCTGCAGAGCCCAGAGCTGCTTTCCCTGGCTGGCAGGGCCGGATCTCTGCTCTCCGTGGCCCCTCCAGCCTCTGGCTTCTCTGCCCGGAGCAGCAGCTGGGTATCAGGAGGAGGGAGGGGAATTATAAATGGCTCTGGTGGCGGGGCTGTGCTGGGGACACCTGTCCTGGGACGATGGATTCCTTTCAGCCCCGCACGCCGGGCCCCAGCTGGTGCGAGGCTCCCTAATCCATTTGCAGCCTGCTGGGCCATCATTTATCAGGCAGCAGCCAGAGCCGGCCTGGCAGGGAATGGCTGCTGCCCTTTGTGGCTCTGGCAGCCGCTGACATGTCATTATTGGGATCGAAGGTGCGGCCCCGCAGCGCCTGGCACCGATTTGTCCTCATTGTCTCTCTGCCAGAGCAGGGGAGGGGACACGGACACAGCCTTGTCCCCCCCGAGGAAGGGCAGGAGCTGCTCTGCTCCAGGGAGCTCAGAGCTGGGAGTGCTGAGGGCTGGGAGGGGAAGGAGCCGTGCTGGGCTCCAGAAATCCTTCCCAGGTCATTGCTGGGGGGTGGCAGGGCCGGGCTGGGAGCAGAGGGGACACCGGGACACCAGCCCTGAGTGAGGGGACCCTGGGAGGGGTGCTGGGTGTCCTGAGGGGTCTGGGTGGAACAAAACCCTGCCAGGGAGGGCCACAAAGATGAGAGGAGAGAGGAGCAGCCCTAACCCCGCTCCAGAGGGACAGCACAGAACCCAGGAGGGGTCAGGTTGGAGGGAGCACTGGAGCTCCTCTGCTCCAACCCCCCCTTCCAGGATCTCCCAGGAACCTCCTGTGGCTCTGGAGAGCCTTGGAGAGCTCCAGCCAGGATATCCTGGGGCTGCCCCTGCTGTGTCTGCTCTGCCTGTGGCACAGACCCACCCGGAGGTGTGGAGCTGCTCCCCGGGGCCCCTGTGCCTCCAGGAGCGATCCCAGCACTGCTCCCAGGGATCTGGGGGAGATCCCAGGAATCCAGGAGGGCTTCCAGGGATCCGGGGGAGCTCCCAGGGATCTGGGGGAGCTCCCAGGGATCTGGGGGAGCACCCAGGGATCCGGGGGAGCTCCCAGGGATCTGAGGGAGCACCCAGGGATCCGGGGGAGCTCCCAGGGATCTGGGGGAGCTCCCAGGGATCTGGAGGAGATCCCAGGGATCCAGGGGAGCTCTCAGATCCCCGGGAGCTGCTCCTGGGCTGGCTGCAGCTGTGCAGAGCTGTGGCTGTGGGTGAGCAGCCAGGGCTGTTCCCTGCCCGGACTGAGGGGCTGCAGCTGCAGGGACAGGCAGGGAGAAACTGGGGAACAGGAAATTGGGAAGGGAAATGTGTGGAAATGATCCCGGAGCCTCTGCCTGCTCCCCGTGCAGGCTCTGCTGGTGTAAAGCATCTCAGTGGCACCGTAACTTCCCGTGCAGATCCCGAGCTTTTCCTGCTTCCCTGGGTGTGCTGGAGGCTTTGTAGGGAGCGTGTGGGGCCCTGCTGTGTGCCCCTGCTCCTTCCCCTGCCTGTTCCCTCGGCCCTGGGGTATTCCCCAGGGAATTGGGTTGTTTTATCCATTTTTCCCTTGTTCATTCCATGTGGAAGTGCTGTCCCAGCTGCTGTGGGCAGGAGCAAGGGTCATGTCCATCAAACCCACCAGGGAAAAGCCCCAAGCCCACAGGACAGATAATTTTGTCATGACAGGCTCTGGGGAGAAATATTTTCCTGCCGGCAATTCCGTTCTGCGTGCCCTGAGCAGAGCAGCTCACAGCCCTCATAAACTCCTTCCCTGCCTGAGAGCCCTGCATGTTCTCATCCCTGTAAATGTCCTTGTGCTCTCCTGCTCCAAACACCCCCCAGCAGGGTTGATATTGGCTCTCCCCACCCTCGAGAGGTGTTCTGTGGAATTTGGTTTGTTCTGTGTCCTCCCATTTCCCCCACAGCAGGTCTGAGTTACCAGGGCTGTTCCCTCTCCCCATTTCATTCCCTGCTGCTCTCCCACTCCTCCCTGGCTCCCCTTGGGATTTCTCTGAGTTCTGTCAGGCTGCAGGGCCGGGGGGGCTCCCCCAGCCCCTCGGAGTCCATCACCTCTGTGTGACAGGGGTGGCACCTCCATGTGACAGGGCTGGTACCCCCATGTGACAGGGCTGGTACCCTGTGTGTGACAGGGCTGGCACCCTCTGTGTGACAGGGCTGGTACCCCCGTGTGTGACAGGGGTGGCACCTCCATGTGACAGGGCTGGTATGCTCTGTGTGTGTGACAGGGGTGGCACCACAGCCACGCCTGCATTTTGGGGAAGTGACAGTGGCTCCATTCCACCAGAGCTGGCAGGGACAGCAGGGCCAGGGCAGAGCCAGCCCCATCCCAAGGCTGTTCCAGGCTGGCCAGGGTGGAAAATGAGCCCTTGGAAGGAGCAGGATGTCCCCAGCCATGGCCCTAAAGGAGCAGGATGTCCCCAACGATGGCCCTGGAAGGAGCAGGAGGTCCCCAGCAGTGGCCCTTGGAAGAGGCAGGATGACCCCAGTGATGGCTGATGTTATTCCATTGTCACTCGGGTGTCACTCCATTTTCACTCGGGTGTCACTCCGTTGTCACTCCGTTGTCACTCCGGTGTCACTCCGGTGTCACTCCCCCACGCTGGGGCCGCGGGGCTGCGGGGGGAGCCCGGGGCAGGCCGAGTTTCCCTCCCTGGGCTGTGTGTGCACAAACCCCGCAGGCTCTGCTGCTCCCCTGCCCTGCCCCCGGCTGAGGAACATTAAACACATGAAATGCATTAGCTCGGATTTTTCCTTCCCCCAGCCGGGGACCTCCAGGAGGAAGAGGCCTGCGAATTGACCCTGCCCAACGCTTTAATTGACAGGTCATTAAAGATGAATGTGTGGCTGGAGAAAAATATTCAGATTGCAGGCTGGTTGTTGTCCGTGTGGGATTTTAATGATTTATGTTCCTTTCTCCTCCCCTCCTTCCCACCCCCCCTGACTCCAAACAATCCAGGCACCATGGGAGGTCTGTTCCTGGACGGGGAGGAGAGCCCGGCGCTGGAGGACATCAGCAAATGGACAGTGGAGGACGTCTGCAGCTTCGTGTCCAACTTGTCTGGCTGCACTGAGTACACTCAGGTAAAGCCCAGCGGCCCCACAGTGTCCTGGGAGGAGCACCCGGGTGTCCTGGGAGCCCCGGCCCATCCCAGCCGGGATTTGGGAGCCTCAGCCCCTCCCAGCCGGGTTTGGGGAGCCCCAGCCCCTCCCAGCCAGGATTTGGGAGCCCCGGCCCCTCCTGGCCGGGATTTGGGAGCCCCAGCCCCATCCCAGTTGGGATTTGGGAGCCCCATCCCCTCCCAGCCGGGATTTGGGAGCCCCAGCCCCTCCCAGCCGGGCTTGGCCCTNTGGGAGCCCCGGCCCCTCCCAGCCGGGATTTGGGAGCCTCAGCCCCTCCCAGCCGGGTTTTGGGAGCCCCGGCCCCTCCCAGCCGGGATTTGGGAGCCCCAGCCCCTCCTGGCCGGGATTGGGGAGCCCCGGCCCCTCCCAGCCGGGATTTGGAAGCCCCAGCCCCTCCCAGTTGGGATTTGGGAGCCCCAGCCCCTCCCAGCCGGGTTTGGGGAGCCCCGGCCCCTCCCAGCCGGGATTTGGGAGCCCCAGCCCCTCCTGGCCGGGTTTTGGGAGCCCCAGCCCATCCCAGCCAGGATTTGGGAGCCCCAGCCCCTCCTGGCTGGGCTTGGCCCTGCTGCATCTCAGAGCCTCCAGGGCCTTCCTGGGTTTTTTCCCTCATGTTCTGCTGAACTTGCTGCCAGCCAAGGTGTGGGATGAGTTTTGGGCAGAAAAAAGGAGGGAATTCAGGAGGGGATGGGGTTAGGATGGAGCCTGAGCTCGGGTAGAACAGGCTGTGTTAGAACCAGGTGGAAAACCAGCCTGGCTCTGGGACAGGGGCTCTGAGGGACAGGAGTGTTCTGGGGTGGGGCACAGGGGAGTGGCAGGGATTTGGGGTGTGCCTGGGAGGGGATCAGGCTCTGATGGAGGTGAGAGGAGTGTGGATAAAGGATGGATGGTGGATGTTCATGGGATGTCTCTGTGTGTACAGGGCAGTTCAGGAGCTGGGTTAGTGAGGATGAGGATGGCCCAGGGCTGTGATGTGTGAGCTGATGGGAGCTCAGGAAAAAGGGTTTAACCCCAAATCCCAGNTGGGACAGGGGCTCTGAGGGACAGGAGTGTTCTGGGGTGGGGCACAGGGGAGTGGCAGGGATTTGGGGTGTGCCTGGGAGGGGATCAGGCTCTGATGGAGGTGAGAGGAGTGTGGATAAAGGATGGATGGTGGATGTTCATGGGATGTCTCTGTGTGTACAGGGCAGTTCAGGAGCTGGGTTAGTGAGGATGAGGATGGCCCAGGGCTGTGATGTGTGAGCTGATGGGAGCTCAGGAAAAAGGGTTTAACCCCAAATCCCAGCTCCTCCCATTCCCAGCCACCCCCAGCCCAGGGTGCAGCAGTGTCTGCATTCCTGCACTGGGAATGGCCTCTGGCATTGCTGGGAGCTCCTGAAATGGGCAGGAATCCCTGGCTGTTCCCTGGCAGCAGCGTCCCCCATTCCCACCCTCCTTCCACGCCATCCCAGTGCTCCGGTGGGGCAGGAATCACCAGTGGGGCTGGGCTGGGCTGCTCCTCCCAGGGCATCCCCGGCAGTTCAGGGGGCTGCACTCAGCCCTGCCCTGCCCTGCCCTGCCCTGCCCTGTGGGGCTTTGGGGCAGGAGGGTTCCAGGCCCTGCCGGGGGTTAATGGGGTTTTTTACTGTGTGACAATGCCAGAGCTCCCAGGCTCTGCCCCAGCCCAAGGCTGCCAGGGGGGTCTGGCCCTGTCAGCTCCCTGCTCCTGCCAGGAAAGCCCTGCAGAATTCCCTGGGATTCCAGAACCAGGAGAGCCCTGCAGAATTCCCTGGGATTCCAGAACCAGGAAAACTCTGCAGAATTCCCTGGAATGCTGTGATTGCAGAACCAGGAAAGCCCTGCAAGCTTCCCTGGAACAGTCTGCATCCAGAACCAGGAAAGCCTGGCAAATTTCCCTGGAATGCTGATTCCAGAACCATGAAAGCCCTGCAGAATTCCCTGGAATGCTGTGATTCCAGAACCATGAAAGCCCTGCAGAATTCCCTGGAATGCTCTGCATCCATTTGCCATGGTCCAGGCAAACCAGGGAAGTTCAGCACCACTGAGAACTGCCCCGGCCTGGCTGGGATGCAGCACTCGAGCTGGGACACCCCAGGGGAGGCTTTTCCCGAGCCCAGGGGTTTGTGGGGTGTTTCAGGGAGGGTTTTGGCTCCTGCTGGCTGCAGAGGAGGGTGCAGGAGTGGGAGCAGCGAGTTGTGCTGGGTCAGAGCAGCAGCAAAAATGCACTGCCACTCTGCAGAGGGATCCTGCAGGCTGTGCAGGCAGCACTGGAACAGCCCTGGGGGATAAACACGGGCTGGGGTTTTGTGAGCTCACCTGTGCCGGGGCAGCCCAGGTGGCTCAGGGGTGTCACTGGGCCCCCCTGGGTGTGTCACGGAGCCCCCCTGGGTGTGTCACTGAGCCCTGAGTGTGTCACTGAGCCCCCCCAGGTGTGTCACTGAGCCCCCCTGGGTGTGTCACTGAGCCC
>VWYN01010458.1:975441-1018458 GCA_013400075.1 Hippolais icterina | reverse complement strand
ACTGAGTTTTCAGCAAGACTTCTCTTATCGGAGAGTTCAGGTCTGTTCCCANGCAAGACTTCTCTTATCGGAGAGTTCAGGTCTGTTCCCAAATAAACTTGCAAACTCTTCCTCAACCTCTCCAACCACTCCGAGGGGGTCTCTTCCCACCCCTGAAATTCCATAAACACCTTGCTTATGTTTTGCCCTCATGGAACAGCCTCCCTTACTCCTTGAATAACCAAATTTCGCATATCTACCATATTTCTCCGTCCTTCCTCTGACTGGGCATCCCATGACGGCCTCTGGTTTGGCCATTTCTGGTGTCCTGGCATGGGCTGGGGATTCCTACGTTCCCAGTCCCTTATTCCTGCTTGTCTAATCATCTCCCTTTCTTCGACATTAAATAAAGATCTCAAAATTGCCATTATATTGTACGAATAAATACTGGTCCCTAGAAACTCGTCCAACTTTTCAGCAACACCTAGCAGATCATCCATCAGGTTTCCCATCTCCCTCTTGAAGGCCCTCACATCCCCTGTATTGATCGGTACGTTTACGTACCCAGTAATACCTGGGGCTGTAGGCACCTCCCTCAGTGGCAGAAGGTTTCGTTTCTCCTCCTCATCCTCGCTATCTTCTTCCATTGCCTTCTTCAAGTGCCACTTTCTTCTCCTCATCTTTGGGGTTGGGTCTGACTTGGGTGTCTTGGGACTAGGGGTGGGGAGGGATTGGAATGGCTCAGAGGTCTGTGAGGGTTGAGGGATTGGAGCCCATCCGGCCGACTAAGGGATCTCCTGGCTGGGAAGTGGGTGGGGGTTGGAAAGCCACCACCGGGATCAGGGGTGCTGATGCTGCTTGTGGTGGGGCTTGTGCACGGATGGTGGGGCTTGTCCAGGAATTCATGAGGGCGAAGCCTGAGCCTGCACCAGCACAGGCATCAGGTACGGGGATGGAAGGTAATCCAGAGGTTCCCACATATCTGCCAGGGTTACCTTGGTACTCTTGGTTTTTATGGGAAAAAAGCAGGACGTTAGTCCTTTCCCATAATATCGCATAATCACACTCCTCCTTATTCTTCGGCTGCTTTTTGTTTATGTATTCTACCAGAACCCTGCACATCCATCTTTCAAAAGTACCAAACACCTGCCACACCATGCAGTCCCTAATTTCCTCCCCCCTGCCCCCATGTTTCCATACAAAATTGGATCATCCTTTTTCTAGATTTTTCCCTCCTCATTGGGCATTCCTCCCAATTTTCCAGCATCCATCTCAGGGGAACTCTCCCATGGAATTTCAGGTACATTTTTTTTCTTTTTTGGGTTTCCCTGTGGATTTCTTTTGCATCTTACTTTTCTTTTGGCCCATTTCTGAAAAAACCTGCAGTAACACTTTTACCTTTTGTGTACACAAACATTGTTCACTTCAGTTTTTGGAAATGCAGAGGGGGTTTTCTTTATTTCGGTAGGTGTGTTCACATGGGTTCTGGGGTGAGTGTCCAGTTCTGATTGAATTTTCTTGTTTGAAACTTAGGTGTGGATATCCTTGATGGCTGGGCGTGATGCTTATCTGGGCATGGTGACTGGGTTGTTATTGCTGTTGTCCTGGTCTCTGGTCTGTTGGTCCTCCCTCTATTGTCACCGTTGTGCACTCACTCGTTAATGTCTGGCTTGAGAATGGCATTTCTCCTATTCACTCAACTGTGAATAGATTGCTGCAAAGGGGGCACACTGAGGAATACATTTAACTTACTTAATTTTGATACCTATATCTAAGGCTGCTGAAAAACATGAATTAATATGACTCATTTATAACACATATGTACAATTCATGATGGAATTTGTGTCCTAACAGAGGTTAGGACTGGCATGAAAGCTCTTTCCAACCTTTCCAGCTGTGAGTTGCTCCCTGTCTGTGCTGAAGGACAGGCTGGAGTAAGCCTGGGGCTTGCCTTACATTACTCAGGGTTGCACAGAACTGGCATGTCAGAAGTGTTGAGGTTCCTGTCATCCCAGGCGTTGCTGCAGAGGTCACATATCAGTTGTTATAAATATATGTTTAATTCGAGTTTATTCCCTATTAAAATCATTACTTTGTGTAAGTTAAAACTGTATCCAAGAAACAGGATTCCAAACTAAGCCAGCTAATGGCTGGCGTACCACTTCTAAGGAACACATTTTCACCTCAATGGAGGGCAGACCAGCTACTGGAGGACACCGATAACTAAGGGCCAACTGGACAGATAATGATCACGAAGGCCCATCAGGACCCAGCCAACCCACCCGACAGACAGAAGACCCAATCAACACACCTTCCCTGGAATTCGGAGGCGCCAGGAACCAAGATCTGTAGCCCAACAAACAGGAATAATTTATGGACAGAAGAATCGGTTTTATCAGAGAACTGCTTTACATATTATGGACTGTAAAAATCAGATTTACCGTGGACTGTAATCCCATCTGTACAATTCAAAGAAATACCTGAACAATAACATAGCCAGAGGACATTTTTTCCCTATAAATGAACTTTAGAAAGATGGGCAATTCGTGAACCGGGGAAAGAGGCTGCAGGCCAGAGAGTCTGTATTTCACCGTTCTTTTCTTCTCTTCACCCAGACTTCTCGGGTAAGGACTGTATAGGTGATTGTGGTTTTTTCTCGATTTATTACTTTGTTGTTTTTTCCAATAAATTTTCTTAAAGGAAAATATTGGGGAAACTGTCGTTTATAACATCAGTGATGCACTGGACATGGTGGTCTAAGTGCTGCCTCTGCTTGCACGAATTCCACTTTTGGAGACGGTGTGGAATGGTGCTGAATAAACAGCGTGTCCTTTGTGCAGGAGAGTGAATGCATAATGGGAGGGGGCACACAGGTCAGTGCTACAAAAGGGAGCAGTTTGCTGTGCACTGAATGATTTTTGGTGCTGGAGTGCAAAACACCTGCTTTGTACCTCCCCAGCCATCTCAGGGCAGTGGTAGCTGAACTTACCTGACAGCTCCACTGAGTGTCAAAAAATCAGAGCCTCTTTCCATTGTTTGTGCTGTGACAGTACTTGAAAGGCTGAGCCAGGTGGTGCTGTATGGCCTGGCACAAACACTGAGTCAGAGACGTTTGTCACTTTGAGGAGCTGATGCAAGAGCCACCACATTGGTCATCACTGGGGCTGCTGTCTCTACAGAGGAACCAGAGCCAAACCCCTGATTCATCTTCTGAGCTATACGCGAATGCTCAGCTTCAAATGCATGCCTGACTCTTACACAAACCACCTGAGAGAAATTGGGCTGTGAAATTTTCCCTGTCCTCCACTTTGCAAGAAGAAACATTTGGGCTATTTGGGTCTCCATGACTAGAAATAGACCTGTTCTTTCCTGACTGAAGGAGAGAGGGAGATACAAGACAGATCTATTTGCTGCCTTCATATAACTTCATAAACTTCATATTCAACCTTTTCCTTTCGCACTGATACAGTAACTGTACATTCTCCTGCCTCTCTATGAAGGATATGGTTAGGTCCTCATCTCTGTTACTGACTTTCCTGACTGACTTTCCTGTCTCTCGGAACATGGCAAGATATTCCTGTTTGCCATGGAGACCATCCCCTGTCTCATCTTTTAAGATGAAATCCTCCTGCATGCAGCAGCAAGAAATCTTCCCCATCCTGTGGAGTGCCTGGGGGTCCCTGGGGCCATCACTCTGCTCTGCTCTGCTCCTAGTCACTTCACCAGGGCAGCCCCTGGACAGTGTAAAACATTGCATTGCCTGCTCTGCTGGAATCACTGGCTGGCACAGGGGATGTGGCACTAGGTTGCATCTGTGTCTAAACAGAGGTTTGTCTCATTCATCCACCTGATAGTGGAGCTGCGCATAATGATCTAAGGTGCAGGGCTGACTTCCTTTGGCAAGTTCATGTCCTCACCCTATGCCTCAGTTTACCCTTCCACTACATGAGGTGATCACACCTGCCTGCCTGCATGCTGGCAAATGTTATCTTTTAGGCTTCAGACAGGAGATATTGTAAATGTCGGCTCTAATAATTTATATGTCACAAGTTGGAAACACAGTTTCAAGTGTTCTCACCAGGAGAAGTGGTATTTGGGGAGTCAGGAAGAGCTGGCCATCCCTGCTGCATTGTTGTGCTCCTTTTCTTCCCTTCCCATTGCAGTGATGCAACTGAGGGTAAAACTTGGCAAGGGGAATTTAATAGTGAATTAAAGTGTAGGAGGCAAGGGAAAGAGGTTGATGCTGCAGCACAGCTAATATGCAATAGCCAGACCTACCTGGGCTGGTGGATAGTGAGTTGTCAGAATTATATGTGGCAGCAGAATGGCTTGTTTTGAAGTGGAATTATTGAACTGATTATGGACAAGTTCTTGTATCTATGTCCTGCAAATAAATAGTGCAAATAATGAGCAGCAAACAAGGCAAGACACACACCAAGCCAGGAGAACAAGGAGACAAAGTATTATCTGTCAGAGAGAGACATAAATAGAAAAAAGGGAGTCATTAAGAGAAGGAGAAGAGAGGGGGAATAGTGACAAGGAAGAGAGACAGTGTTGCTGTAGAATGGGAGGCACTCGTTTTTTAATGGTGTATATCCCCAACAAACATCATGAAGATACTTGGCTGCTTTTGTATATCTGAGACTTTGTGTGTCATGCCATGATGCTGCTGTATGCACCTTTCCTGGTCTGTATGTGCTGCTTTAAGCCTGGTGCAGCTCTGTGAGTGATGAACTACTTTCATCAGTTCACACTAAATGTTGAGAATTAGTTGAGCTATAAGCCATATTTCATGTTAGGTTACAGGGGAAAACAGTAGGAGATGGGATTTATGCTCTCTGTATAAATGAACTTCATAAGCTTTTCTTCACAAGGGAAAAAGAAATTGTGTCTGATAAAGTTCTGCACTAAAAAAAAAAAAATCTAAAGTGGGAAAAAAACAACTTTTGTTATCACTGGTGATTAATTGAATTGATGTGTAACTGTTGTTCCAGAGCAGTGGAGATTAGAAACAGTGACAGACTATGCCCTAGTGGTCCCAATTCTGCTATTACCTGAAATTACAGTCCAAAGCAGACTGACTAGTGTGCCCCACAAATTCATAAAAATTCAAGAGCCACTCTCACCAGTCTACTTTTGATAAATTCTTCTTGATTCAGTAACCTTTCTTAATGGAATTTCTCTCTTTCTTCCTTTCTTTTACCTCTTTTTTTTTCCCACTTCAGTCCACACATTTATTATTATCCCTCCCACTCTCCTTTGTGGGAGTGCAGACCTCTGACTAAACATCCATGTTGTAATCTGTACAGGAATTTACTGATGGTGCATGACAGAAAGGACTTAAAGAAAATTATGCATTTCTCAGGTCTACCCTAGGGCACACAAATCAAAGTCTCCCCTGAACACTATATAGTAAAACTGAAAGTAGCTACACTTTATATGGAAATTAGATGATCCTAGGATACAACACAACTAAACATATATCAAAACACAGTGACAATAAGGTGGAAACTACTTTTTCTTTAGTGAGGACATAAACCTCTATTTTGTTTTATTTGTCCTAAAATATACCTTTTTCTTCGAGGATGAGAAAAAATATCACTAGGAATATGCATTCGCCAGACAGGCTCTAATCTAATCTAAAAGATTCTTTTTTCATTTTTATTTTGCCTTTACACTACTTTATTTTTTACTGCGTTAGGAAAGGTATTTAGAATAATTCACACAGTAACAAATACCTTGATCTCCTATGGACTGAACCAG
This sequence comes from Hippolais icterina, assembly GCA_013400075.1. Lineage (NCBI taxonomy): Eukaryota > Metazoa > Chordata > Aves > Passeriformes > Sylviidae > Hippolais > Hippolais icterina. The sequence continues at coordinate 1,012,716 of VWYN01010458.1, read as the reverse complement.
AAAGGAAGGGCTTAATCGGAGGACAGGGAGTAATATCTCACGGTACTTTCAGGGCAAGGGACCATATTTAATTTTGCTTTCTTTTTCTCTAGGTTCTTGCTTGTTTTATAACAAAACCAAAACATAAAGCGTAGAGATGTGATATCTTGTACATAAAGCCTGCTGTTCTTCCTCACACTAGCTCCTTCCTGGGGGATGAGCCATTAACAGCAGAGCCCCTCCAGCTGCTGTTGTTGATGGCTGTGCAAAAGCAGCTGCCACATGCAGGCTCACTGCAGCTGGGACATAGATCGTACAACATCTGGGTTTGTGTCACTTCCCTCCAGGGCTTCTGCACATCTTTCATATTCCATTTTTTAAATGGAATAGGGAGTGAGAGCTGGAGAGATCCATGTATGATTTGTGCACTGAAACAAGGCAAGGAGGGACTGGGAATGTTCAATGCCATAACCAAACAGAAAAGCAGAATCGATAAAAGGAAGAATATGTTTATTCCACTAGTATTCCTGGATCAGCATTTGAAGAATTAACTTTCTGCATTTCAGTTCTGATGAGCTGATAAATTAACCCATATACTTCCCTACTTCCATGGGTGAGATCAGATTGCATCTTGCTACATATCTCGACAGACTGCAGTGATACAAGTCATCTCATCCATGAAGGCAACATGACACCAAAACAGAAGCAGGAAAGAAGAAACAGGGCATGATAGCTGAGCTGATATGAGTTCAGGCTCCTATTCTATCTATAAATCTATTGGTTTCTCCATGCCTCAGTTACATATTCATAAATTCAAAATGAAACTAGTTTTCTGTCTCACAGGTCCACTATGAAAGGTAAATGATATTAAATATTGTAACCTACTCTTCTGCTGTGATATCAAAGTCTATTTAAGACTATTATTACCAAAAAGGAGGGATATTTTATAGACAGTTTCCCTTTGTGTCAGAGGAGACCAGACAGTGATGTCAGACTTCCAAAGGCCAACATGACACTGGAAGAAAACTTCTATGCTTTCCCCCAAAATATGTAGAGGCCTTGAGAAGTAGAAATCCATTGAGGGCACAACTGGAACAAACAAATCCCTGTGACATCATTATCTATCTGCCTGCTACTTGTATATATCATGGAAATATATTTCCATGTGATGCAGGTGACAGCAGTGAGTGTCTCCCTGCTGGGGAGCCGAAGGCAAGGGATTATCCCTCTTTAATCATGAGGCTACATTTGTTTCTGCATCCAGGCTTGAGCTCCTTGATATGTAGGAAAGGCACCAGTAAATGGGAACCAATTCAGAGTGCCAGCAAAATGGCTGGGGACTCTGGCGCCATTATGTGCTGAGGGACCTCACTTTCTCAGCCTGGACAAAAGGCAACTTTGGGGGTACTTAGGAGCTACCTATCACTGTGAGGAGGACATCATGACACATTCTGGAGTCCCTCCCCATCTGAATGGCTCCACCATTCAGATAGAGCCAAAATATCTCTATCTTTGCTGACAGTAAAGAGGGAAAGGTGCAGTCATCTTCTGCAGAAAGGTATTTGTTTATGTTTAAAGAGATAGCATAGGTAGATATAACAATTGAAAAAAGCGTTGTCCCTACACTGTACCATGTAGATATCTGAGGATATAGAATAAGACCTGTTCAGTGCCTGGGTCATGTTTTTCAGAGGCTGATATCTATGAATTTCTTATACATGGCAGATGAGATGTTTCCCCTTCAGCAGCCCACACATTTTTAACAGACATCACAGGTGCCACTGAGAAATTGTTTTCCTACTGTATTTTCAGTCTTTCAGTTTTGAACAATACATAAACTGTCCTAGTGAAGAGAGAAAAATGGCTCAGAGTTAAAAATGCCCCTATTCACTGCATTGCCTTAATAGTGCTGGCATTAAAATGTTATTGTTCACACAAACAATGGTGTTAAGGAAGTCGAGGCAATAAAACAGAAATCAGAGATGGTGCTTCTGCTAATGAGAAGGAAAATACAGGTAGCACAGCAAGTCCCTGGCTGTCCCTCCTGTCTCCTGACCATCTGTGTGCAGAGGTATCTGCTGGGCTGAGGAAGAGGTATGGTGACAGAAGAACTTGGTTTTCTGCATGGGAAAGGGAAAGGGCAATGCATGTGTCCATCCTGGGATGACCAGCTTGTATGCACCTGCTTGAGAACTCTGGCAGCAGTGCATGGATTTCTGCTATCTTTTCCTGCCAGCTTCCCTAGCTCCACTAGGAGCATTAGGATTGTTATGACATACAAAGATATGGCCCTGGTTCCTTTATGGCTCAAACAGGAATGTTAATTCCAAAATTATGGCAATTCCTTTCCCACTTCACAGGCACGGTGCCCACTGCACACAACTAACACTGGCTTTGGGTATGTCCCTTACCCATTAGGGGCTTCTCATGTATCTCCCTGCTTACCTCTGTCTCACTAGTGCCATAGACAAGAGGGGAGGATTTACCTGTGAATCTCCAGGCAGAGGCACTTAAAGGACTGTTATTTATCACTTCTTTTTGTGTGAAAACGGCGGTGCGGCAGTGCGGACAAAATCCCAGCTCAGCACTTGAAGGATCGCTGATGCTATCCTGCATCTCTATCAGCTGCAAACACTTCAGTGTCCTGCAGGATAAAACCATGTGAGGGGTGTGCTTACAGTGTTCATTGTGCAGGCTAGGTGCGGCAGTATATCATCCTCCCGGAAAATGGCTAGGACAGCAACTCCAACATCAGTTACCTTGTTGAACAGCACTCTGTAATACAGCAGATGAAATTCAATTGCTTCCCAAAGAGCAAAGCAGATGCCTTAGCCATCATGACCTGTCACATGGAGAGTTATAAGTCACGAGCATGAGAAAGATTCAGCTCTCCTGCTTGGTCAACAAAATAAAATACTTGGTAGTTTTTGGAAAGTGAGAATATCGTTCTGGGATGGTACAGCCATAGTGGCTGCTCAGAAAGAGGCTGTCACATAGCTTCTCTGCTGGCACTGCAAAGCCAGCAGGACTCTCCTCCCTTGAGCATGTATTTGAGGAGTGTCTGGTGCTTGCCAGCTGAATCACAGCTGTTGGTACAGAGAAGATTGATGGGAGGGCAGAGGCAGGTAAATTCACCAGGAAACATGACCAGTTTTCCTTGGAAAGCAGTCCTTTGCTATAGGAGGGGAAATTATAGCAAGAACAATGAGTAGAAGAGAATCCTGGACAAACTGCAATTGCAATATGGCATCCATCTGAATGAGAAATGGGAAAATAGATCAGGCAAAGAGCAGAGCAGTAGAGAATAAAGTTTAGAGAAAATGTGAGGGTTTGCTTAAGGTAGGCAGGAAAAGATATAAAGGAGAATGTAGAATTTGGCTAGCAGCTGGGAAGCAATCAGGAAGCCTGTAGTGGGTCTGGGAGGGGAAATAGAGTGAAGAAAAAGACAAAAATAGAGGGCAGGCAGAAACAGAAATGAAGATGTTGCTGCACCAAGTTTGCACAGGCTTTTGTGATGATGTTTACCTGAGTGCCTATGTGCTGTGCTCTCTAACTCCTCCAGGCTGGAAGCACAGCACAGATGCCCACGTTGGCCCTGCATGAATCCTGCACAGCTCTGCAGGAATTACAGACTGTGCAGCATATCTTCCTGGCCTCAGATTTGCACCTCCCCAGTAAGTCCTGCTTACATATTGGCAGCCATGTGCTGTAGAGTGCAGAAGCCACTACCCGAAAGGCAATTATTTACTTAATGTTCATAAATTAATATCCAGCTCCTGGAGTCATCTGGCTCTTTAGGCTTTGTAGGCTTTGGTGAGATGCTGTCTCCTTTTTCCTGCCTTTTTTTTTTTTTTTTCCCTCCCAGTGCACACGAGATAGTGTGGAGCTGTTGATGTGTTTAGTACAAGTATATCTTGAAGACATCTGCTTATGCCAAGGGAATAGTATGAACTCCCAGTGACCTGTAGAGCCTGCATTCCTAATTAGCTGAGAAATATTCCATAATCAGGGTATTGCCATTTCAATGGAGTCTAAAGATAGAAAGGTCGTGTTCTTGTCTGGGGTCACAAATAATCACTTCTGACTCTATAGTTTCATTCCGACCTAGAGTTAACCAGGTGCAAAGCTGGTAAGCAGCAGGACAGGATTACACTGTCTCACAGAGTACATCTACCCCGAGGGCTTGCGTTATGTTTTTCAGTCACTTTTTTTTCTTCCAACCTCTAACAAACATGTACAAACCCTTCAAGCTTGACTGAGTAAGTGCTTTGAAACAATGCCGGCTTTTACGGCTGCTTTGCTGCAGGCCATCAGCCCCAAGAAGGTGCAACAAGCACAAAAAGCTGAGAATGTGCCCTCCAGCGACACTCAAGACCTGCAGCACCTGCCAACCCTTCTTGCCACTCACTCCCCATTTGCCTCCTGCCCACCTGTGTTGGGGTTTTTGGTCATTTCATTTCATTTCATTTCCCTGCGACTTTTTATTCTCCATAGCAGCATTCAGCTTCTGGAACCACCCAGCCTCCTCCATCCACTGCACTACTTCACCATGGTAAGGAGGCAGAAACTGATTTCTCTAAGAGCTTCCACCACGTGGAACCTCTCCACCACAGCAAGTTTGGGCAGGACTAACTCTGGCACAGGGAACCATTCCTGGGTTGCTTCAAACTACTGACTGTGGTGGAAGCATTTCAGTTTGGAGTTTGGCAATGTTGATTGTAGCTTCCCAGAGGAGGAGCTTGGCTAGCTCTGGTTTAAATACCCTGTGAGTGTCTTCTGTGGTGCAAACATAGATACAAATGTACTCAGAGGGGTGGTGGGAAAGGTGAGGGTGATATGCCACAGTATGCCAATGGAATATACCATAACTGAATGGATAGCATGTGTAGGAGAAAAATAATCAAACAGCCATAGACAGTAACAGAGCTGCTCACCCAGACTGCAGGCTGATCTGAATGGTCTAATACCCTGCCTTATCTTTCCATCTCTCCCAGCCTTCTCTCTGACTGGGCAATCTGTCACTAGATCTCTACCCTGGAGGACATAAAAAACTGTAAATCTCTGTACCTATGCCTTGTTCTTTCCTCCAACTGAGTTGTTTCAGGCACAAAGGTAGGTTAGAACATTTCTCATATGGCTCAGCATACGTTTGTGTCTGGGGAAAGGCACTCCACTGATTTTATGCCTTTGCTAGAGGGTTTCTCCCCACCTTCAGAACATCTATTTCGCAGCAGGATCTGAGAATTGGATTAAGTTTGTGTGATGGATCTGTATGGCTTGTCTACTGAGCAGGCACATAAACCTGAATGCAGGGCATCTTTGGTTGTAGGAATGGGCTCCGAGACTGGAAAGCAGTGGCACAAAAGGCATCAGGAAGTGTTCACCCAACACAAGAATAGTTCCCAGGAAGCTGTGTGTTGTTGCTGTGGAAATTATAATTACAGTTCAATTAACACTTGAAGATCAGTGTTTTCTTTTTGCCAGCAGTCAGGCTTCCTGGTGTTACCTGCAGGAATTCTGCTGTGGAGTAATAAATATGACATGATCTCAGACAGATAGGTCTCTGCCCATCCTCCCCCTCTCAGCTACACGCAGTCCAAACTCCATGAAATTCCCTTGGAAGCCCTTGGGAAATGTTCCTGCTTGCTTCCAAAAAATATAAAATTTATTCTGAAAAAAAAGGAATATTGGTTGGTGAAATATTTTACATTGTAAAAAATCCCACTGGCAACCTCTGGGAAATTCACAATGACTATTCCTTTGTCCAGGGCCAGTATCTCTTGAGCATGTCCCCTTACAGACTGCATATGTTTGTGGATGCTCACTGTTACATTTGTTGTTTTGTTTGCACAGGGAAATAGTCTCAACATTCCATTTTTTGGTTGTATACAGGACAGTGAAACTGTGATAGCTAACTTAGATCTTCAGGAGTAGTATTCAAACAGTGATTACTGGAGCTGAATAATTCAGAAAGTTTTCAGATAATCTTTGTTAGGTCCTGATCTTCCCAAGAAAATGCTCACACTTCATTTTTTGCTTGCACAGTCACACAGAATTAAATGGGAGCATGAGCGCACATTGAAAGCTATGCCTATCATAAATCACCTTTCTGCATCAGGACCTCAATCACTGTGTGTTAATAGACATTTGATGGGGGAAAAAGGAGTAAATAATTTGCTTTGGCCCCATCTAAATTCCTTTTGTTTTCAGTGATAGACCTTTGGAAAATAGACCTTTGGTAAAAACATAACAACAACCAACAAAGGCAAGAGGAAACAGTTTTTAAAGCCACATATGGAAGTTCTTCTGAAAACCCAGTTGTATGCTTGCATAAACAATGATTCAGCCGAGGTATCTGCACAGTGTTCCTGTCAGGAAACAGCAGTGATGCATATGATTTATCAAAGCACCAGCCACTACATGCCGTGGATATTTGCTCTCAGTCCACAGTGTTAAAGATAAGAAAAGGTATCTGTTGAATTCATTTGAATAGCAAATAGACTGGGGAATCACAATCTGTTCTCAGCTATTCAATGCATGAAAAAAGTAATTTATTGAATACATTAGTCTCTCAATTCTAGCAATTATTAGAGCAGAGTTAGAGATCTGAAGACAATAATTTCAGGTTCTATATGTAATTTCTACAAGCAACTGATAAGTGATGTTAGTGCATGTACTTCCTGGCTTCTAGCTCAGTCACAAGTAGCTTGTAACAAATCCTCCCCATTCGGGTGCTGGCTGACAGTGCCCTCAGCCAAGCACTGGTGTAAGGATTTCTAAGATCAAAGCATGAGTTAGCTACATTATTCTTGTGGAATTAGATTTTTGACCCCTGTTTGTAACTCACAAATTACAGTTATGAAACTTAGTCACCTTATACACTTGCAAATGAATTTCAACAACCACTTGAACAGCTGAGCTAATCCATATTAGTACACAGGGAAAGGAATCTTGGACATTTGCATTTTGCATAAAAGACTGAAAGTACTTCAAGGACAACTGGTAGAAAAAAAGCACTTTGGGGAGAGGAAAGACACTGGAGTTGTCAGCATCTGGTATTTCCAGGACCAGTGTTGAATTTTTGCATAATTTGGTCAGAAATTAAAGCAGGTTTTCCAACCCTCTTATCAGAGAGCTTTTCTCCCAAGTGTCCACCCTCTTGGCAGCCCTTGCATGGAGATATCAAGCTCCCAGTCATCCTTCCCTTAGAAGCCATTTCATCAATTCAAGTCAGAAGCAGCTGGATGCCTACAGAAGAATCTGGAAAACCAGCATTACATGTGGAAAGAAGAGAAGAGAGCACCAGAGAGATGGCAGATTGCCATTTTGTACTCACCCAATTAATCTGCTCCTTCCTCCATTTGCTCTCTTGGTCTTTCCAGTCTCCATAATGCCTGGTGAACAGATCAAGGGGTGGAGCTGAACTGGTGACTGTCACCTTATAACATCTCTCCTATAAACACATAGTACTAGCACAGGCAGAAGGCACTGTCGTGCTGATCATCATCCTCTGAGTCAGCCATTTACAACCACCTTCTCCAGGCTGTCATCTTGCCACTACAAATTCAAAATCTGAGTCAGAACCCAATTTAAACTGCTATAATTAACAGTCCCAATTTAACCAAACCTAGCAGTTTGTCATGTTGCATTCTCTGCATACATCTGAGCATCTTGCATTTGAGCTACTTTGTTCCCTGCTCACCCCCTTCTGCTGCCGAGCAGCTCAGGTCCGAAGAGCATCAGTGGGTTTAGGCTCCCATCAGGATAGAATCTAACAGCAGCCAAACTATAAAATTCAGCCATGCTGGATTTGCTTGCTTGTTAAAAAGCAAAGTACCAAATGTCATGGAATGGGTGCTGCTGTGTGCTAATCTATAAATACTGATGAGTCAAAAGGGGGTGAAGTTCTGCAAGTGATTTGTCCCTGAAAAAGAGTTATTGTATAATGGAGTGGCCCACTGCAATGAGGCAGCTCTGGGGCAGAGAGCCCAGGCTGGCGATGAAAAAGTCTGGGTGCTGCTTAAGGGAAAGATGGGTGGAAGCATCTTGGTTGCTAGCGAGCCCCAGGAAACTTGGACAAGCCAAGTTTTCTATGTGGAAGATAATTGTTTATCAAACAAGCTAAAAATGAGCACTATTTCCCTTGTTTCTGTATACTCCTGTTACTAACAAATGCTTCACTCTGAAGAGGGCCTCTGGTCATTGTGGATAGTTTAGAGTGTCCCTGCCTTCACTTTAAGGGAATTCCCTGCTTTATTTTTAGGGAATTGCAAATAGGTGACTTACAGATTAACTCATGTTTTAGCAGCCACAGGTGATGCCAAAACTGTGGGTGTGAACATATTTCTGAAAAATGTGGTTTTTTAAGATTTAGGGAAGATTTTTTTTCCCTGCACCTTCTTCCTTTGCTCCATTGCTTCCTTTCCTTTCTCTCACCATCCAGTTTGAATGACTTATTTTGTCTTTGCATTTTGGTGTTGTTTTTGCAGTGCTGTCTGGAGGCCACCACTAGGAGGTTCTGGCTCTTGACCCAAGTGCAACTGCAGAACCATCCGCTGCCCATACATCTTTACAATCTGCATGTGATGTGAATGGACTAACAGACCTAATTCATACATAATTCATACAGCAGATTGTCAGGCAAGCTGGAATAAACTCCATGTCTCCGAATTTGATTTAAGTTACCTATGTCCTAAACTGCATCCACTCTGCTGTCTCAACACTTTGCTGTGATCCCACTCCATCCTGTGGTTTCCTATGGATGCCCACTGTGTACAACATTCTGTAAGTACATCCAGTTGAGCCCATTTCAATGGATTATTTTTTATCATATTTATACATTGCTCTACTTCATTACTGAAATACCTACATGTCAAAAATTACAGGAATTTTTAAAGAAGTCATTAAAAACTCCACAACTCCCATGCTGGCTTTGTGAAACATTTGTTTTTAGGTGACAATCAATGTGTGGTCCTCTCATGATGTTCTCATCATTATTTTAGCTTCAGTTTCTACAGTGATATACTTATCACTGTATAAATGATCATTCTATGTCTTGGGGGAAAAAGATAAATATATTTTGACAGTACTTTTTAAATGCCTACAGCTGTACATTTCCACAATGCCTCAGCAAAGTGCACAGGGCTCTTCCAATCAAACTGTTGTTCTTCACTAGCTATTGTAGAATGTATGCATACATATAATGGACATAAAATATTATAGGTCTGAATATGTGCTTACACCTGTAGAAAAAATCCAATGGAGTTCTCATTTATACTCACAGTGACCAAACTGATAAATAAAAAATCTTCCTTCATCCTACATCTTTTTGCTTCAGTGAATTATTTTTATTGATGTTGCAAGTCTTAATTTTAAATTCAGTTTTGATGAAAAAAGTAGCTGATCTTTTGCCTGTTATAATACAAAATATATTTCTATCAAGTGGAAGGAAATACAATTTGTAAAACGATCAGTTACATAATGATTACAGTGGAGAAATATATTCTGTAATATAATTTGTTAAATGGAGGAATTTAATATGAAATAGTAGATTTCCAAATTTATACAAATAACACCAGATGGTGAACAGCTAGTTTTAATTAAATTAGGTTTGATAATTATAGCTGTTTAATTTTTAGGTTTGACTCAGATTAGAAAGAATGTATTATTTCCCTGTAAATTTATTTTTAGTTTTCTTCCAAGGTTGTGGATATTGCATTATTCACTGTGGCCTGGAGCAGCAGAGAGCTGTGGTCAACTTTCTGGCAGCTGATTTCAGCTGGCCTTGGTTCTGCTTCAGTAATCCAGAGGATGTGGCGTGCTGGGACCCCCTGATGGGAGTCAGAGGGAGTTTTGCCAATGGAAGCAGGAGGGAGTTTCTCTACCTGAATATGTTTTCACAGGTCAATCTGTTGATTCCAGCACTTCATTTCAGCTGCTTTTGAGCAAAGGTAGAAGCCTGATGAGAATGATGCCTTTGCAGTTGCCACATGCAGTTCTGCGCTTGTGACTGTGGTGATCCATTTGCACACACACACGCCTGCACTCCCTGCAGTTTGTGTCCTGCAACATTCCCTCTGGGAGGACCCTGCAAGGGCTGCAGCCTGTCCAGCCACACTAGGCAGTAAAGTGATGAGTCCAGGCACTGGTACCCTGCTCTGACACACCTTTTTCCAACACTATTGCTTTCCAGAAGTTCCTCTGGTCTTGTCCCAATCTTGAGTTCACCAGGTCCCAGCGACTCCACTGAGCCATGGAAATATTTGTAGCTTAAAGCTACAAATGTGTCCAGACCCTTTTTACAATGTGAATAGAGTCCAAAGCCTGTCTTGCAGGACCAGGTCCCTGCTAATCAATGCTCACAATCCCACAAGAATCACCTCCTGCCTTTAGAACAAGCTGAGTATGATCAGGATCCATACAATCAAGTCTGTTCCATTTACAGGTCTGGCAGTTGCAGCCACAAGCCCAAATGAATGCTTCCATCAACTTCACAGGTCACAACTGCAAAAAGGGTCGTGGCTGCAGCGACATCTGTGAACGCTCAGCTCCTCCCCAGCAGCAGGATGGTGCAGGTTGAAAGATCCATGCGAGAACAACTGTGGGGCATTTGCTCAGTGGATGGTCTGATGCCCAGGGGGAAAAGGACTCTTTCAGTGTCCAGACTGAGCTCATGGCACACTTCACATTTTCTTGAGCTGTTAATCCGTCTCCTGGAGCCTGTACACCATAAAAAGAGGTGGGTGTAAAAGAAAGAGGTTTGAGTCATTGTATCATCACAGTTCAAAGGCACTTGGAAAATGGTAATTGTAATGGAATACTGTAATTGTAATTGAACATATAATTGAGAACTTCAATGTTGCAGTTAAAAGACATGTTCAGGATCTGCCTATAACTCCTGGAAATCTTCAAATGCTTGTGACTTCCAGCACAATTTTAGGCTGAAAGAAGCCAGCCCAAGGGCTTACTCTCCATTTCAGATGACATTAAGAAACTTTAAAGTTTCCTTAAATCATCTCCCCCCACCCCCCCACTTCAGCTTTCTTATAGCTGGCACTTGAACTGGCACACAGGCAAGGTGGTGCTGTCCTGCCTCCTCTCTCTAAAGTCCTTTTTCTTTTATCTCAGTTTCCTCTCAGCATGGTTCTTCTTCCATTATCTGCCTAGTGCAAATCCTGTCTACTGCTCCGCTTTTTTCTTTTTGTGTGTGCTGAAAGGCAGCCTCCCTGAATTTGGATGATATTGATTATGTAAATCAGCACTTCTCCTCTAGATTGCTTTTTCTTTGTGAACTGGGAGCATAATTTGCAGTCTTCTACCTGATAATTGTGAGGATAATTTGAGCTGTCTCTTTGTGGAGTCATCAGTGACTGTTTTAATTTCCATATGTGAGCATTGCTCTTCTATTTTTAATTTTTTTTTCCTAATCCTACCTCCTTCTGAACTACTGGATTGATTCTGCTGTTCATAACAGCATCACCTGAAGTCTATTTTGGAATTTCCGCTGCCAGCAAGATTGAAATTTATCTACAATGTGGCAGGTTTTTCAACATTTCCAGAAAAGACATAATCCCATAACTATTAGCCTGACAATAAAGTTGTCTATCTGTAACAGAAAATTGAGGACTCATGGTCATGTTTTTCACTGCAAAAGTGTTTCAAAATGAAGTAAAACAATACCATTTTGTTGTGAATAGCACATGTCTTTCATCAGCTTGAAATACCAACTATAGGTTTGAAAATTAAAATAATGAGAGGTTCATGACATACTGTTCTTTTATTCAGCATTGACCACAACCCACTTACAAAGGGCCATGTAGCACATTTCACAGCAAATGAGATTTAAGTAGTCTATTCATATGGGTTTCTAAGGGATAGAAGGAAAAATAGAATAGCCTATTACTGGCCGTTGTCTCAGAAAAGGTGACAATTGCTTTATTATACAATTTTTTAAAAAGCACTGCAAGCAGCTTCTCCCTCTCTGGTTCCCATGATATTGGTATTGGCTAAGCACTGAAAATATGCTGAAGGTTTTAGAAGATACAAGTAAAGAGGAACTCTGAGCTGAGGCAGAGACCCAAAAGCAGCTCCCTTTGGTGTCAGTAGTCCTCTGGCATTGGCTCCCAGGGAGTCCAAAGGCTTCATAGAGCACAGAGGCAGGACATTTCTGCAGTGCCTCAGGCAGGACTAATGATAACATGACCACGCCTCCCCCTTCATCTTCCAATTTCTTATCAGACGCTTCAAGCCTGACCTCATAGAAAATCCATGTAGGATATGGCTGTAATTGAACTAGTTTCTTTGGAAATGAGTTTCACTAGGAATTGCACCATTAAGGAAAAAAAAAAAAAGAGAGAGAGAGAGAGAGAGAAATCTCCTAAGCTGCAGCAAAAACTAAAAAACTCTCTCAAATTTCTCCAAAAGAAAAAAAAATACTTAGGAGTTTTATTTTTATAAACCAACTATATCCCCTTCTATTTTAGTTAATAAAATAGTATCAAATGCTACATTTACTTTTCTACATGAAAAATAGTTTGGAGGAAGTATGTTCTATTCCAACTATGTCCAAAAAAGTCACATCTGACCCAATCAATATGCTTTTAAAATTTTCTGTCTGCAAGAGAAATGTCACGGTAATTAGTACATTTTTATTAAATAGTTCCCTTTGGACAAACTCACATTTTCTAACAGGAAAATATTCTGTTAGAAAATTTCAGATCGATTCTGCTGTTAACAGACTGCTCAGTTGCACCTGCAAATAAAGTCACACATCTGGGCTCTGTTGAAATCAGTCATGATTCTGTCAGAGGCTTCAAAGAGTTGGGAACTACAAATGTGGAGGTACGTGTGTATGAATATATATATCTGTACCATTTATGTGTATCACCTATCTTTTACATATCTATACCTAGATAATTATAGATCTTGTTATATGCACACCAGGAAAATGACTGGTCTAACAGATGGGAGTCCTGCAGGAAACCCTAAGAAGAGCCAGTGTTGCAGGAGAAGAGAGGCAAAGGCATATGTTTTGTTGTAGCTTGAATTACCAGAGAGCTAATCCCCAGGAAGGGGGTATATTTGACCTTCTGCAGCATGGGGAAAGTTAACCTTTAATATTTCTCAATCACATTCCAGGGGAAACTTTCTGTTGCATTGCAGTGTTAAAAAACCAACAAGATATCTGCATTTTTAGCAAGCTGTAGAATCTAGTGGATTGGATTTTTTCAGCACCAGTCACACAATTTGTCAACACTGTACTAGCTGAACAGTCAGTCAAATGAGACTCTCTTAGATCTTGAAAAGTGGCCAGTTTCCCAAATTTAAACAAAGTGGCCAAAGATGTTTATTTTCATTCTTGGTTAGCTGGTAAATGGTTTGAATGTCATATTAAGCATCATTAGCAATTGTTGAAAGGTGAAATGATTGAAATGAATAAGAAATGCTACATTTCAAAATGTATGGAGCTGTATTGCTCCCATGAGAACTCCCTGATAGATTTAAGGTGTGAGGAGTCAATCCTTTATCATCATGCCTTCCTGCTTCTTAAATATTCTGACATCAAATTGGACACTAAAGTATAATGCTGGAATATACCATACAAGAAATAATTTAGTGGTAGAGACTTGTATCCTCATAGGAAAAATTTCAGAAGTATGTGAAATTGTTTGAATGGTAGGATTGGGGGGAAAGGGCTGTGAATGGCCCTTAAGAACACACTTTCAATGCAAGCACAATAGCACTAAAATTTGCAGATAAAAATAGAAGAAGCTAAAAAATAGACTAACAAATTTTCAACTCATGCACAATAGTACTAAAAAATACAGATTTAAATACAGTGGGCTAAAAATACAGTACAGGTTTTCTTTGACATCTACACAGAAATATCTTTCCCCACTAGTTCTGCTTTTGAAAAGTCAGTAATTTTCTTTGTCTTCAGCCTGGTACAAAAATCCTCTGAGATTCATTGTCTGTTGTGACCTTAATTCTGTCAGTCATGTCTAGATACCGCAGCAATCTAGGGGTTAAGGTATGATATGCCACACACAACCAGGGAAAGGAAGCTTTAACTTCAAATGTTCCTGCTTTTGTGTATTTATGTCACTGCTCTTTCAGTGGGGAAAGAGGGAGATTATGGGCTCGTTATCTGGCCAGTAGTGTCAGTACTTAAAAAAAATGGGTTTCTCAACATAGAAGGTGCTGTATATGCTATCTATCCCTCAGCCTTCACTCTAAGGAATGTACACATGCATGTGTAAATGAGTATGTGTATGAATGTGCACAAATATACATGTGAATATTTGTAATTATACATTATGATAATTAGAGTAACTGTACACAAAGCTGAAACAATGTTTTGTTCTGGTTGCCACGTTCTGCAGATTCATATTGGAAGCCCTTAGATTTACTTCATCAAAATATCAGACAGAATTGGCAAATGAGGCTTCAAAATGTTGGGCTAATTACAAAAGCAGAATCAGAAAGGTTAAAAAATGTTAATGTGCATCATTAGGGCAGCACAACCTATTGAGCATCAACTGATAAGAATTTATTGTGGGGGTTCAGACAGGCACATACCACAAGTGTAAGAGGAATTAAAGTGTATGACAGTGCTCTTTTGTATCCAGAACTCCTGATAATGTTCTCACATGCTCACAGTAATAACTCTGCATTTGATTTTAATTGTTTAGCTGCCTGGGCTGTGATGTCTCCCTATCAAACACTTAGATTACTTAAACTCACCACTGAGGTGTCTGGGTACTCACAGTGGGCATCCACTGACACGGTTTGCAGTCCTTGAATATTTGCCAGACTTCTTGGATCCCCAAGACCATGCTCTGGGATCACAGGCATATGGGAGGGTCTCTGTTTAACCTGCACTGGGAGAGGAAAAAGCAAATCTTGCTAATGCACCCGCGCTTCCTCTGCCTGGCTAAGGGAACGAGCCTGGTGGGTTTTTTATAAAAGACTTCTCTGCTTGCCTTAGAAATGGCAGCGAAGTAGCCTGAGGGATATGCTTGTGTGTTGTGCTAACAACATGTGTTAGATCTGTGCCAACATCCTCCTCAGTTGCTCTCCCAGGTGCCTTAACTACAGCTGAGACACAGAGGCTGGTGGTACCTGCTCCAAGGGGAGAAGAGGTTAATGCTGGAGACATCTTCCAGGAACAGAGAACACGAGCTGTGTGTCACGCATTCGTTTGGATTCAGAGCTAGCGGTAAATCCAGACCCCCGGTAGGACCTAATTACCTCCCATCTGAACACTAACTCACAAGCTAAATGCTGTCGAGGCGAGATGGGGACTCATTTCCAAGAACACAGGCACAAACACATTTTTATTGGCCATAGAAAATGGTAGTGTGTGTGCCAATATAGCATGGATGTCTGACTCAGAACATAAAGTGCAGGTGCCAGCAGCAAGAAGATACTGCTAAGAAATAGCAGCTCTGTGGGACTGCAAAGTATCAGCTGTCTGGAGAGACCAGAATTGGGAAAAAGAGATGCTGATGATTGAAAACACTTTTATTTTGCCATCTCCACAGGTCCCCTTGAGCTCTTCACCCTGCAGTCGGAGCACAGAACCATGGCAGTGGGAGTGATGGGGTTGCCCCTTCTGAGATGGATCCAAAAACTCTGACCTCCTCTTCCTCAGGGAAACTTGCAACTACAGAGACTCTTCATCCACATGGGAGAGGAGTGAGAGGGCAGTGTTAGATAAATGCAGAAATTCCTCTTCTCCTCACAGGATGTTCCTGGCAATGGATAAAACCTCGTGGCTTGGCTTGCCCTCATCCCTGGAGTCTCCTTTAGGAGGTAATCTTCAGAGAAAAGAAAATCAACAGCATTACTATATTTTGTACAGTGCCTTGCACAGTGTATCCCTGATGTGACTGGGCTTTTGGGCACATCAGACCTACAGGTAATAACTACAAACAGTAACTGTCTCTAAGGATAGGAGTGGGAAAGGAAATTGTCTTTGGATAAAAATAGTTCCTTTTGGTTGTGTATTTTCTGCTGGCTCTTTGCCTTCAGGCAATGTATGACAACTTGAGGAGCAGGGAATTTTATCCCCTAGGCAATGTTTTATTGCTCTCTATCTTAAAGTCAGTCAATATTTGTAATTATCTGTCCACGCCACAGGTAACTGCAGGACTTTTTGGGGAAAAAAGAATGAAGAAGGCAGTAAAATCTCTGACAAGATTTGCAGAAAAGATAACAAAAAGCAGGCTGGTGGGCTTAAATCCCCTGCACAGATCTCAAAGGCTTTCTTGTTTTATACAAGTCCCTTGTACCGTATTGTTACGCTTACTGTGCAAAACCTATATAGGTGCAAGTGCATGTCTTTCTGTGTGTATGCATTCACATATGACCACATTTGCTTATTTGCATACGTGTATGAATACATGCAGCAGGTGTGGGTGGTGAGAAGCTAAAGGAACATTTGCAAAGTTGACAAGACCAAAATTTGATCCTCCTTCAACATGCTGGGTTTTTCTAAGTGTGTGTTGGAGCAGAAGGAGAAAGAATCCCCTTTTGGGCTGAAAGATGCAGAGAGACTGAGGCTGCAGGAGGATAAAAACGCCAGCTCAACAGCCAGGTGATGAAGAGTTAACTCAGCAGACTGGGTTTTCTGTTAACACAGTCATGCTGCTGACAAGCATCGGCAGTATGGTCCTCCTCTCCTCCCTGGCACCCAATGTGAGCCAGCAGAAACTTGCCTGGAGAAGAGAGTCTCAAACTCTGCACACAGCACCCTGATTGGCCTGCATCCCTTGCCAGCTATCAGTGACAGAGCTGACATGGAGAGGCAAGAGAGGGCACAGCTGGCATGCAAATCCCTGCCATCAGCACACCCGCATCTGCTGAATCTGTTGTGAGCAGTTCACCCAGCTGGGATTTTAATACGGCTGCATCCCTCCTTTTGCAAAGTGGTATTTTTTTCCCCTTGATAATAGAGATGTGAAAAAAAGAACAAACACCAAATTAAATGTTTTTAGGGTAGCACATGAGTGTGAAATTTTAGGCCTGTTGACCTTGGCAGGGTCCCCATAAAAAATTAGTACAAAATTAGCTCGGCATTTGTTGTTCTGAAAGGTTGTCAGCTACGAAGGCAAAGGCAGGCACAGGGAGAAGCAGTCTGCTGATACAGGGCTCCATCCTGAAGATCCTGCCTGTGATCCTGCTGTGCTCCGCAGGTCTGGGTGCAGGATGCTTGGTGGGTTGTGGTGAAACGAGGGGGCGGATGTGTGGCACAGTCATTCCTACGCTTCACAGTTCCTCAATTGCAGCTGCCATCAGTGGGCGTTTATAGCACCAGGCGCCCCACACCCAAACCTGCAAAGCTCTGCAAGAGCTCACAGGTGCTGACAGCTCCTGTCACCTCCCGGGAGCTGCTCAGATCCACACAGGACCGGCCACACACGCACCACTCACACATGGCACCTCGCCTGTCGGCTCCTGACATCGGCTGCGCTCTGACAGATTTTTTTATTCATGGATGGACAAACAGCTCTCAACGTGACCCAGCAGATTCCTTTTCTTTCTTACATGACCATTGTATTTTAGTAAAAAACCTTAAAGAGCATTTCTGTAATCATGCTCTCTGCTGACCCATATTCTAACACAGGTTCACCCTGTTGGCAGCTGCTCCAGGTTCAGCTTATTAAATCCTTCCTGAGTGGCTGGGAAAGCAGAATAAGTTACCCAGGAGGAGAACCAGGCGTTAGGAGCAGGGGAGGCAAATGTAAGGGACAGCCCCCTTCCTGGCAGTGCTGGAGCTGAGCCCATGCACAGTTTCTCCTCTGCTGATTCTTGCAAGCCAGAGCCTCACACCGGCAGGATCATGGGTGCTGATTTAAGGGTTGTGTGCTCTGCTAGAGATAGGCAAAGGCTTAGGGCTGGTGATGATCTATGAATCCTGACGCTAGATTTTGAGGTGCTTGGCTCTTGGGGTCTAGTCCAGAGCCACAGACAAGTGCTGAGTTCCCTGCACCTCTGAATGAAACCCATCTGGGGTATACCCTTCCTCCCACCTCTTCTCTTGCACAGTATCCTCATGACAAGTGCTTGGAAAGCTAAAGATCCCAAGCAAAAAAATCCCTTTTCTATGAGTTGCCATTCCTTCCTCTTAAAACTGGTTGCTCTTTAAAACCAGATATGAATTTTATTATATTTTACTTTCTCCCAGCATGGGGATGTGGGTGTCAAGATGCAAGAGGCTCTTTTTAAAGCAAGGTGCAAGAGCAGGGTAATCCCCAGGAAGTGGAAAAATGCAGATTGGAACTTCTGCAGGCACAAGAGGAAACTGAGCCTGGATTTACCGTAGCTAGAGTGAGTGCCTTCACCACATTGCCAGAATAATATGACTACATTATCTCTATCCCTACCTTGTGCTAGGAACCACCTGGAAAATACATAGTTTGTGAATGTCACTAGATTTAAGCATGTGATAAAGGCTGAGTTGCTAAACTGTGGTAATGTACTCAGGTACTTAAAGATGCTAGAGAATACAGGCGTAAGAAATGTTGCTAAAGATTTGAGGCATCCACAGGCTCTTACTCCTGTACTGGGTTACCAGAATTTGTCCACATCCTTTTCCAGACTTGAACCTTCCCCTATTCATAGCACAATAATAAAGTTCCACTTCCAATCAGTTTTAGTAAGTCTCATGAAGTTGCTGAATTAAACTTTGGCCCCAAAGCCATTATGGTATAATAAATCCTTATGTTGTAAACTGGTAATCCCAGAGTGTATGGTCCTTCCAAGAGCAAAATATTTTCTTTTCAGTTTGATAATTCATCTGGAAGTGTATAAATGTAGAGGGCAATCCCATATCTCTACAAACAGGAGATGGACAAGTGGTATATTTTTTGGTTCTCCAGTTAAAAAAAGATGCTAAATTACAGACCTCAGAAAGAACTTAAGCAGCACTGTAGTTGCAAATATGACAAAGAAGACACAATAACAGTGGGCAGACCAGAATGGATCCATTAGCAGCATGAATCCATTATACTTCCTCAAATATTTCTAAAAGAACTGAGAGTGGAAGCAGACCCATAGATACCAAAAATTCTGTGGAATCACTTAGTTGAACTGGCCAGCTGCTCTGTAGTTCCCAATCCATCTTTTCATAAACTGGGAAGGAAATAATAGAGCACTACAAACACCTTTTTTTTTTTTTTTTTAAGTGACCGTGCTCTGATGCTGCAGAGATAAAAATGTTCATTCATCTCTCAATTTAAGCAAACTAGAAAAAGTCTACTCTGGTTTAACTCTGCTGAAGAGATATTGCATAGAGATAGATTTTAATTTTTAATGAGATATTGAACCAGACAATTAATCTCTATCTTTAATGATTAAGATGTGGATAATATTGCCTGTAAGTCATTGGTGTAGGATGAAAGTTACTATGGCAGCAAAAGGTAATGGCGTATTTCTTCCTGGTCAATTGCTTACAGAAAAATGCTTTGCTGACTTGCAATAGCACAAATAGAACTCACAAAAATCAAAGTTCTGCTGAGCTTCAGGAGTACCAACATTTCAGGTTTTGAAGAAAAAATGAAAAACAAAAAAAGAGAATAACAGTTTTGGTTTTGGAACGAGACAAAGGTTCATTAAGCACTGTCTGGAAAGAGATTAAGTACTTCTTGGAAAGCCAGAACAGCAGCAGAACATTGATAGTTCCCCTTCCCCTTTCCCTTCCCCTTCCTCTTCCCCTTTCCCTTCCCCTTTCCCTTTCCCTTCCCCTTCCCCTTCCCCTTCCCTTTCCCTTCATTTCTTTCTACACATTCATTTCCAATCCAAATAAATCTTTCTTTTTTACAGGTACTTTTCTCTCAGGAGTTACTAAACATTGTGAGATTTTGAGGCAAGGTGTCTGCTCTGCTCCTGCCCTTCCCCACTTTTATTACAGAGGTGCTACAGGCCTTCAGAAGTCCCTTGCCCTCCTTTTGGAGCAGTCCCTCAGTTCAAGTGCTGCAGAGACCACCAGAGGTGCCTGTGCCAAGCATTAACAGCCTCTGCAGAGATGCTGTGGGCAGAGTCTGGAGGAGATGCCATATTGCCCCCCAGGAGTGCTAAAATACTGCCAAGAACCTTACCACTCTCCAGAACAGCCAAGGACACAGAGGGCACAAGCACAAACATTGGTCCCTTCTGTCCCACAGCACTCCTCGCCTCCCACACACACCCTGCTGTGCTTTGTGCTCACACAAGGGGACATTACACTCAGACACTTCTTCAGTACCTGAATCCCTGAGCTGGGCACACAGACGTGCTGTCATTTCCTAAGCCCTGCCACGGATGGTTAATTGTCAGTAATTGGCATCTGCCAAGAAGCCCCCTGGGACAGGGGCACCAATAGACTTCTGCCAAGGCTTATGTTTTGTACCAAATATCCCAAGGGAGAATCTTGGCTACGTAAAAACCCTAATATCTTGAATTTCTCAGAAAAGCCTTCAACACACTGACTGACACCTAGGAGCAGTTATGTGCCCCAGCTAGCCAAACACATGTAATTACAAAGTAACTGCAAGAGTGAATAATGTATCACACATTGTCCTTTGAACATATGGACTCGCAGATTCTATGTAATGAGCAATAGTCTGTGTGTTGCTGGGATCTCACACAGCTTGGGGAGTAGGTTATATATTCATGTAGTGTGATGTGGCAGTCCCTCAGCTTATCTGTTCCCACAAAAACACAGGAGCTGCTGCAGCCCTGCAGTGATGCTGCTGGATGTAAGACTGGTCAGAAAGGGAAACTGAAATAAACAACCAGTTTTAGATCTTTGTGCATCAAGTCCCTGAGCCCATCCTAGAAACAGGAGTGCTAAACTGCAGCTCCGTAGTGTGCTTAAACAAAAACTAACATAGCTTTTACCTCCTCTAGTGAAACAGGCCCAAGGCACAGGCGCAAGGAGTTTCATGTTTTTCTTAGCATTGTCAGCCAGCTAGTAGGAGCCCTGAAAAGGTTTTGATGTGGATTGAATAGTGCTCTTCCAGATCGTGGCCAGGGTCTGGGATGGCCACAGGTCAGACTGCTCTCATGGCTTGGCACTGTGAGGGAAAAGAATTTCATTACTCTGATTTATGCACCTGGCACTCCACATACGTGGGACCCAAGTGGGGGAGCATCACACAGCTCAGCTCAGCCCTGCAGCTCCTCCATCCCTACCCGTGCTTGCCTGCTGAGCTCCGCTGCCTCAGGTCATGCTGCTCCACCAGCACAACAGAGGGCATTGCCTCACCTTGCTAACATCCCAGTGGCAAAAAAATTATCCTGGAACTGGGGATTTCTGGGCTCAAGTGCACACAGCACCAACCAGCTGACCAGGTCTGCAGCCCAGAACAGGCACAGGAAAGCAGGGGCAGTGTCTTCAGCAGCTGTTTCTCTAGAAGGGGCAGTGTTTCTCTGTGGAGAGAACAAGACACACACCTCTGTGTCTTGCATGGGCAGAGTGACAGCTGTGACAGCTGTGACCCAACCGTCCAGATCTCCCATGGCAAGTAGCCCTAGCTCCTACCCCTGGGATTCAGGACTAGGAAAGCCAAGGTCTGAAGCATTAGCACTAGGAGCAGGTGGGCTTTCCAACATATGCAGAGTTGGCTGTTACAAATGGTAAACTCAAACATCCGTTCTGTGGGGAATTCCAACATTTTCCATTCATTGTCAGCATAAATGGCCCCCAGGTTTAAACCTCCCATACTGCAATGTCTATGAGGAAATATAATTGTCATCAGCTGAGAGATTTTGCTTCTGTTTTGATTTGGAGAGCTTTTTTAATTTTTTTAATTTAATTTTTTATATATGAATAGATCATAATTATTTTAATTATAAACAATATCAGATATGGTAATGCAATAATTCATTAGTATTCTAATTGTTAAATGTTACTGTAACTGATATTTGCTTTGGTAATTGGTATTTTAATTGGTAATTGGTGTTCCAAATGGCCATTGGGGTAATTCTTACTAGCGACTGGCAATTACAATGGAAATTTTTAATTGGTATTCTAATTGGTTTGGTAATTCATATTTGGTTTTTCATTGGTAACAGAGCAAAGTGGACATTTGTAATAGAAAATTGGTTTGGTAATTGATTTAGCAATTGGCCTTGTAGAGAGTACAAAACAAGTGATCAAAACACACTAAAATAATAATGTAAAATATGTAATATTTTGAAATTAAAGCTAGTTTAGAAAACTGGCAATCAAATAATTTCAAGCAAAAACAATCTCTTACTAAAATATTTAAATTTTAGAAAAATGCCTAATTGTAACAACTTATTTTTAAGTCCTCTCCTCTCCTCTTACTAAGGTGTCTTGGCATGGGTGAGACCACATACCAGAGGATCAGTTCCATGACTCAGCTGAAACCCAGCCCCAGCTGTACCCACCTGACACCCTGGACAATGTCCCCAAAGGAACATCTCCTTGTTATCTTGCTTTGAAACACCCACTCCTGAACTATCACCTGAGCATCACATCAGGCGATGTTCATCATCACGTGCAGATAAGGCAGAACTTTCCCCAAGACCGGTCTTCAATCAGGATATTTAATGCTGTATGAAGTCAGATATGGTAAAAGCAGCTGGGTTGTCAAAAAGGTTGTTCCTCATTTCCCATATACATATATGGGGTTATTATATTATATATTATTATTTTCTGTACTGGAGGTCGTTTGTTTGACATTCTGCAATACAGGAAAGAGCGCAAGCCACTGGGGGGGAAATCACGTTGCTTTAATAAAAAAAGGACTTTGGAGTGCTGCTATGCTAATACCATCCATGAAAAACAGCAAGACTAAGATCTAAAGGGAAGAGTAACTAAAATTGCTCACAACAGCCTTTGATGCAAAAAATTACTTGGTTGCTTATATAACGGATGGTACAAATTTTCTCAGAGAAATATCCAGAACTGCCAGCACTATTTCTGTCCTATTATGGCCTTTGGAAAACTATTGATTTTCTTTCAGATGCATCAAGTTGAGCATCCAATGCACATTCTTCCTCTCCAAAATGCTTTGCCCAAAGTTGTTTGAATATCTGGCTCATTAGGCTGTGTGCTTCCATGATCAGCATAGAAATCCAAGGCAGAAAATACCCTTTCTGTCATCCAACCCAACCATCAGCACTGTGGAATTGTTCCCTTTCCCTCTATACACTTTTGACTGTTTTATTCAGCCCAGTTAGAAATTACTCAGATAATGAAATGCCAGTGACCACCACTATTATGGACTGGGACTGGGATTACATCCAGTTACAAGGAGGAAGATTTCAAGATGGTACGTACAAAAGGAAAACAGGGAGCAGCCAAAGCAAAGCTATGAATTATTACTAAGAGCCTGTGTTTCAAAGTAAAAAACCCCCAACGCTTAACAAGAAAGTAAAATTTTTGATACTGTGTCTATTTTGGACAATTAGAAGTTAATCTGGACCTTTAACTACAAACCAGAAATTCCTCAGTCTGGTGAGTTTTTTCCACCAGCCAAAGGTCCTTCAGAGTGTAGCAGGAGTTGTGGTAAGAGTTCAGTTGTTAAGACTGGCATTTGGAGGGTATGACCTTCAAATTGTAAAAAATCTGCTTGAGGTTTAACCTACCTGGATTCCAAGAAAAATTTCCTTCTGTCTCCTCCACTTCAAATAATAACAAGGACAGGGAATTATTTTTAAAAGGCTCCTTACAAATTGGAATATGAGGGTGCATTTCTAATATCATTTTTGAGATCACATTTATCCTTCTTAAATTATATTCAAGCTCTAAGAGGGTTTCAGCAAAACAATTCAAAATGCTTGTCTCCACTAACCTGTAATTCAAGGCTGATTTGTAAATTCTAACGTAATGTTCATGGATTTTATAGTGTGCAATTACATTTTTCAAATGTTTCTCCTTTCTCATATTCTTTTCCTAAGTCTTTTAATTTAGCCAATAAAATCCCATTTATTTCTGATTTGAAAATTACTTAATGCAAATAGGGCCCGGCTGACATTTGCAAGTCATTTACAAATGCCCTTATGGCCTGCAGTCCCTTCTCTTGCCTCTTCTGAAACCACATTTATCCATGTCTCTGTGTGATTGATTGTTTTTTGGGTATACACTTTGAGATACATCAAGAAAGCATGATCTATTGCTGCTGGTCAGTATGTATGCCACACGTTAATTATTATTCACATGTAAGAGTTTTCGCTATGTCTGCATTGGAGCTCACAGCAGAGACTCCTTAAAAAAGCAACGATGAAGATACCTTGAGTTCTTCCTACACAGCAAAGACACTTGGTGGGGTCAAAAACACGAAGCAGCCCCCGTATGCACCACTGTGCCTAATAAAGTCCATGTGCACTATTCTGGTTCTGTGCTTTATTGCTGTATTGTATTGCTTCTGGATCCAACACAAAAATTAGTACGGGTAAATCACATTACACTCCTTTGCAGGGTTAGGCTTGTCCTTCATTCAGCTACAGACAGTGTGGGAGGATTTGTTACCTTATTTCTGCTCCTCTCTCCAAAAAAAAAAAGAAAAAAAAAAAGAAAAAGAAAAAGAAAAAAAAAAAAGCATGAGGACCGTAAATCTTATTAAAAACCCCAACAGTAAAGAACTGCATTTCTATTTTCCCTCATATTTCATATTCTGAACTAACCTCTGCACCAGCATCACCAAATGCTCATCTTCTGTCTTTTTGCATTTCTTTTGAAGTTATTTTAAACTTGAAGCTAATCTTAAAGCTGGTGTCCCTCAGCTGCCTCCTGCCAGGGACACCTTCCATGTTAATAGCAGTGCTGATCAATGATTGTCAATATTACAAATTTGGCACTTTTTCTTTTTTCTTTTTGTTTTGCATGCATCTTCTTAAGAGAAACTGCAGGAAAAATACAGGACATTTTGACTTGAATCCTGTCTTACATGTTTGATAGTTTCACCACCAGATAAAACCTCGAAAGGTTAACTCCTGAAAAGTGCAGTAATATCATGATTCCAGAGAATGCTCAACATGCAACATCAGCCTAAGGACCACCACCCTTCAAGTGCACTCCACTGCAGGCAATAATGCAACACGAGGATATCACACAGGTTTAAACACATTAGCTCAGGTACTGGAGGTTGATTTATTGCAGAGGCACAGAGCTCTATATGTACTAATTCAACTTGCTTCTAAACAGCTGTGACCTTGCAGTAATTGCTATGACTTCTATCTGCTGTTTTCTAGAGTCTCACTACAACTTTGGTGTGTACATGCAGGTCTTTAGGTGTTAACCATAGGTGTCCAAGCCTCAAGGTAACTCAGCAGAGAGGCAGTCACTGCAGTCAGTGGAATTTTCAGAATATTTCAATTTGCTCCAACTTACAAACCTGTTCCCAGCCTACCATGGGAGGCCAGACAACCCTCACACAGCACCTACAGTACTCAGTTATGTTTAGGTCTCTTAATGTGGAGGTGGCCACCACATCCAGTGTGTGATTGTGAAGAACAGCACAGTGATGAGCAAATTTGCTGCTGTGATGACCCTAAGGGATAGATGTACGCTTCAGCCTGTACGGAGGAACCAGGCCAGTGGTTTACTGTTCTGATGCACAGCAGTGTTTCAGTACACACAAGAAAAGGTACTCCACTCTTCCCCCTTCCTTTCCTCTCAGGCCCCCCAGATCCTTACCAACCTCATCTCTGCAAATACTCACATAGTTTCAGGCTGTGCTAGAGAAACAAATTATTCCCCTATTTCTGCTCTTAATGTGTTGTTTCCCTTCCCTCATCTCCCAATATCTAAAATCTCCCCTTCCTTCCTGATGAGGTAAGGAAAGTTTTGCTTCATGCCCTTCATGTGTAACATCCTAGTCTCTAAATAGAAGAGATGACAGGCAAATGGGGGTACAACATCCACAGGCAAGTGGGTAGGGGTGGAAAAGGACGTGAGTAACCAAAAAACAATGATGCAGCATCTCCAGTTAGACTTGTCTTTGCCAGTGAGGCTCAGGGAAGGCAATCAGTTATTAGTGGCTTTTCTTTCTTGCCTTTCTTCGGTGTGAGCTGTTGGGTGGCGAGGCAGCTGGTGTGCTGTGACAGCTGCTTGCTATGCTGTTCATAATTGCCCCATTGATACCTTGAGCTGCCTTTGGCTGTTGTATCCACCTGTTGCCTTTGGTCTGAGCTGCTAAACCCTGTGTTTCAAGGTCTGTTGCTTGCCAGTGTGCTCCCTCCAACCCTGCCATGGGCCCCTGTGTGCTATCACAGGGTGAGAAAAGCCTTTTTTTTCTGGCCTTGTGGCTCATTACTAATGTACTATTTCACCATTTCCCACTACACTACTGTCAATGGAAAGAAAAAAAAAAAAAAAGGAGAAAAGAAAAATTTATGGTGGTTTTGTGAGTACTTTTTTTTTAAGCTCCTGTGTCCACATATTCCCAATATAGGGCTCTGCAACATTTGCAATCTTCAGATCCAAAGAGACTTTCATCTGCTTCTGAACATTGCCAACTCAATGGACAGATTGATTACACTTGGGACAGGCAATCACACTATAAAACATTGTATTTCATAAAAATAAAACTTCAGTTTTTTCTCCCACTTCAGCCAAGTTTTCCAGAGCATACTATCCAAAGTTATGCAATAAAAGCAGTAACTGTTTTCTGCAGGAGATGTTGCTCCAGTGGTCATTCTGCATTGCACTCTCCAGTTTCTCAGAGAGGGAGATGTCAAAAGGGCTTTTTTATATAATATGAAGCCTCACAGTGACTTTACACACAGTTTAAATAAAACAACGAGAAAACTAATATTCAGAAAATATTGAAGATTCAATAGAACAACTCTAGTTTGTCTCAGACAGTAAAAATCTGAACCCTTCCATAGAGGGTTTGCCCTTGCCAGCATGCATGTATTTATCAAAACATCATGTTCCTGGAGAATTTGACCTTGACTGTGGTTCTTCCTCGGGAACAAAGGCCTACAGAAAAGAAATCTAAAGTAGCAAGTAATACAGACGCACAGAAACTAGATAGGAATGGATCTCTGAAGGTCATCTGGTTCAGTCCCCATTCAAAGCTGATGTTACAGAAAGTAGCTCTAGGCTTTCCCCGGGCAACTTTGGGAGTATGCACATGCTCTCTGCAAAGCCTGTTCCACAGGTTCACCATCTTAACTGAAAAAAAAGATTCTAATGTTTCATGTGAATTTCCCTTGCTCCAACTTTGCCTTTTTTAACCATTTGTTAAAAAAGACTGAAAAATCTTTATGTCATCTCATGAAGCAGAGAAGGATTACCCACCTGCTAGACTAAATAACCTGGCAAAATTTCAGGCTGATTCCCCAAGAAAAAGAGGTTCACAAGATCACATATTCAATGTCTTTATGTCTGTTCCCCACCGACACTTTTTGAACCTGATAGTTTGTTTCAAGCAAGTATGATGGAGTATAGCAATCTCCCATAGATTTCTACAAGTTTGATGAAAACCATTTTGTGGGCAGATGAGAGAGACCATTGTCAGTACCTTCATTGACAAAAAGCTGCAATTTGAACTCAATTGTTATTAGATACCTGAGGATCCACATGGCACAAAGGCATTCTGAAAGTCACTGCTAAAAGAAACAATGTGATCAGACGGTGAGCACTGTATTAGTCATCAGAGAATCCAACCACAGGCTATACAGATCCATAGGGAACTAGGCTTCATTAATTCTGCTACTCGTGAAATGCCTTGGGTTTTTTACCTTTACTCCTATGCTTCAGCTGAGCGGTCATAAATTTGTACGGGCAAAAAAAAAGCTCCTTCATATAATCTCTCTGTATATATCATCCTTCTCTTACATGAGGAGAAGAATGGCTAAGAATAGCTGGTCAGATGATTTACTATTACAATTTTCTGTGGGTTTATGGGATTTCTGGATGTCACTCAGCTGCCTTTAACAATAGCAAGGACACAATTGTTTCCATAGTAATATCCATTCCAAAGGGGTGAAGGTGTGTGTGTTGGAGGGGACAGTACAAAGCAAACAGAAGGCACAGTTACAGACTTGCATATAGGACAAAAATCAGGCACAACAAAATTTGATTCTGCAACACTTGCTATAGAAATTCCTTTTTTGAGGTCATCCAATTACACTGAAATCAGCAGAAAACTAACTTAGCAAGCGTGCAGGCAAAACTCTTTCACAGTTTAGACAATGTGAATAGGTGAGAAAGCTTTATGTCTTTTGTCACTCTCCAGTTATGAATAACTTAACCACAAGTGTACCACTGCTAATGAGAGAAGACATCCCCTAGTTTGTGGTGACAGAGCAGGACATACTATTGCCATACTATTTTATTTCTTAGTGCAAAAGCTAAGTGTGGTCTCACAGGACAACCTCCTAAATAACCTACTGGGTTAAAATAGATGGTCTCTCTGTGTTGCTCTAAAAAAGAGTTAACCAATAAACAATTCCTGACAAACAAGCTAAACATGTCTCACACCTTTTCATCTAAAAATACCATCTGAACAGAGAAATTCTGCTGCTGTAGCATCTGTCAGGGCTTTTCTGTGGCATTCTAGTATTCCTGGCCACCCTAAAGGAAACAAATATTGCAGAAACAAAGGAAAGCAAACTCTGAAGTAAACAAAGCACTTCTGACTCTTTTGTCTATGGTTTAATAGAAAATGCTCATCACATGGTCTCCCAGCTGCAGCAGGAGAAACACCCAAGAAAGCTCTAATAAAAACAGCTTCTATAAATCGCTGAGGGAAGGCGAGAAATTGAAGAATTTATCCATGATTCCATTTATCCAAGATGGCTCCTGGTGGTGATGCTAAGAGCTCTGCTATTGACTCAGTCAGTTATACGACTCTTTGAGCTGGAGCCAATACAGACCAGCAGTGGAAAAGCTCAGGCCTCAGAAACAGGAACAGGGAATTGGATCATAGGTAATAAAACATTTTAGTCCATATCTTAGTCCTTAAATGACACTGTTGTTTTCTAGTATTTTGCAATATGAACTGTGAATCCAAATATTTGGTAGTTATCAAAAAACCCACATTTCATTTCTAAGTCTCCTCCCCAGGCTGGAGTTTAGAAGTCAGCTTTCCCTAGCCAACCACAGAGAATACTTCCAAGACAGGGCTATCTTAGGGACACATCATACTGTTGATTATCCTTTTGATAAAACATGTTGCCTGTTCCTTAATTTTTTAAAGTGTTTTCTTCATAAGATGAATGCAGAGAATGGTTTGGATTGAAAATTCTAGCTCCAACCTCCCACCATGGACAGGGACACCTCCCACTAGACCAGGTTGCTCAAAGCCCCATTCAGCCTGATCTTGGAGCACTTCCAGGGATGGGGGTCCTCCACAGCTTCTTTGGGCAACCTGTTCCAGTGACTCACTGTCCTCACAATGAAGAATTTCCTCCTAAAATTTAATGTAAACCTTTCCCCTTTCAGTTTAAAACCATTGCTGTCTCATCTTTGCTCCAGGTAACCATGTACTGCTTTAGCGGTTCTGGCACCTGAAGCACACTGGAGCAAAGAGGCAGACATTAAGAGGCAGGTAACATCCCTGTTTTTGTGCTTTGATGTATTTCTTCTTCAACAATCACTTCATAAGCACAATCAAAAATACATGCCTTAAAAAGCAGCTGGAGAATCATTGTACAGCACAGAAACCCATCCCAGGATGGAAAATGAATGTGTCTTACATTGGATTTCTGAGATGGCTACAGGGACACAACCTGCGGCAGGAACATTACTCAACCCCCGCTTCTCAACTCAAAATGATGTGAGAAAATCTAACTCTTCTCAACAGGGCTGCAAGATAGGTGGTGCCAAAACACAATTACAGAAGGATTTCTTTGGAAGAAACCATATCCCACCAGCTGTTTGTCCCATTTTATTCCTTGAGCTGAGCCTGCAAGGTGAGCTGCACGGATTGATTCCAGGCTGATCTGTGTTGAGAACCTTGCTGCCATTGATGTGAATTTATTTTCAATTTATTTTCCCGTGGATCCAGGGACACTGTAGGGCTGTGAAATGAACAGTTAATGGTGTTCATTTGTTGTCCTAATAGAGACAATGTTGAATGGGCTTGAGCTTTGTGATTTGAGTTTTGTTGTTTAAACAAGCAGTTGTAAAGCACACACTTATTCCCCTCCTGCTTTACAGAGCACAAAATGCTAGTGACCTCGCTGTCACACAGGTGCCACAAGATTTCAGGTGAATATTCTGAAATATTCAAAACCTAAACTGGCAGCCTTTCTGTGA
Organism: Hippolais icterina; assembly: GCA_013400075.1. Classification (NCBI taxonomy): domain Eukaryota; kingdom Metazoa; phylum Chordata; class Aves; order Passeriformes; family Sylviidae; genus Hippolais; species Hippolais icterina. The sequence continues at coordinate 982,517 of VWYN01010458.1, read as the reverse complement.
CCAAAGTGTTTTATTAGTAAAAACAAGCACGCAAATATACATTTTATGCTGAATACTGTACGACACTGCAACAAATTTGTGGGGCAGGAAGGGATAGCATCAACAGTCTTTGATCATATGAACTAATGTAGCCACAATGATTGTAATATTTGTAGAAAAGGCATCAAAAAGCTGGCAAAAGAAATAGCCAGACTACCTCTTGAGGACCAGGCTATAATACATCCTGAGGACTGGCACAAGAAAGAGAAGTTTGTATTTCTCCTTTGGAGTGACTACATGTTTCTCCTGAAATACAGGGGTAAGTGGTTTCTCCAGACTCACTATGCTTCCCTGTGCAGCACAAACTGATGGGAGGACCCAGCCTGGGGAGGTAGGGGGACCCTGAAGCACAGCTGCAGCTGTGCACTGAGCAGAGTGTGCTACAACAGGGAAGAGCTCTGCCACAATCCTCTGCAACCCGTGAGGAGGGATGAGGAAGTAGGTGATGAGTGCATTTTATCCTAGCTGAGGTTTATAGTCATTACAATAGCAACTGAGGTCTCTCCCTCGCCCTCCAATAATGGCCTCATTTTGTTAAGTGCCATACAAACACAGAGAAAAAGTGCCTCCTCCGCACAGCTACATCTTGAACAAACTTGAGCAAGAAAATATGCAGGTCTCATCCAAACTCGCAATTGTTTCTCATTGCTGGAACCGAACATCTATGCCATACAGACTGATATATACTGTCCCTATTTTAAAAATGGCATAATGGGTTGTTTTCATATCTAGCAGGAACAAGGAAAATGTGAACAAAAGTCAAGAGAGAAAACAAATCTGTATATTTCCATGAAAGAACCAATCTATTTTCAAGTCATCTTAGGCTGTGTTTTCAGTTGGGTTTTGTTTGTTTATTTGTTGGTTTCTTTTGCCATACTGATGAGTGATATTGATTTGCATCACACGGAAGTTGCAGATACAATCCTATGTCTATTTCCATTAAACACAGCATTCAGAGCACCCAGCATCACTTGGAGACTTCCCTGACTTTGATGCCTGTGCACTAACAAAGGTAGAGCATCAGGAAAAAGCTTTGTCATCGTGTTTTTCTCAATTCCTTCCCTTCACCACACAGTTTTGTTTATTTATTTGTTTTAGAAACACACTTTTTTTTACACTTTGCTATGCATATTTATAATGAAAAGATGATTTGTGTCCTCATTACTGCTCTATTGCTCAATGATGAAAAAACATTAACAAAGGAAAAGCTCATAACGTTCTATGCAGGTGAACTGGAACTGTAAAGAGTATGATTTAATGAAAGAAGCCAAGAAGATTTAAAAAAACCACTAATAAGGGTGTTTCTCTGCATTGAAAGATCACTTAGGTGCAGAGCAGTGATTTCCTTTGTGTTAGAAAAATAAAATGAAAACATTCAAAAGCAGCATCCCCAAGGTCAAAGAACCCCATCCTCTCTAACACAGTATACTTACTCTCCTCCTCAACAACCTCCTTTTTCCACCTGTATCAGCATTTTGTAATTTTCAGATGGTGGAGAGAAAATAAACTCATGCGTCTCAGCCAGCTTTTAGTTCTGAAAGAACATGCAAAAATGCCACAGAAAGCACTCAAAGCCCTATGCACTATTAGTGGAGCAGCTCATGAATATCTACCAAGAGCTGCAGACACAGATTCAAACTATGCAGAGAAAGAGACTCCAAAATCACGATCTTTAAAATGCTTGTGTGATTTCTGCCATTTGCTCTGGAGACCTAGAATGAAGAGTGAGTCAACACCAAGCCACGCTGAGCAGAGCAGGTGCTGCTGAGTGGTTCAAAACATAGAGCCAGTTAGAGCCACGGGAGCCAAAGGTGCTGCTCCAAATGGGAGCACCAAGCCATGGCTTCACACTCAGCACAGCAGCTTCTGTCCAGCGTGCCTGAGTTGAGACTAGAGCATCATAGACAGACAAAAAAAAAAGGTGGAGGAGTCAGTGGACTTCAGCCCAAAGGAACATTTCTAAGGCGCCTTCCCCAGGCACCAGCAAATGTGTGACAGGCAACAGATGTCAGGTCAGCAACTCCCCCACCTCTGAATCTGGGAAAGCCTGTGTTTTAAAACAGAGGTTTCTCCTAGCAAGTGATCACCAATCTTCTGGCTCTTCTTTTCTGTTATCTTTGTCAGGAGTTGGTGGAAGAAGCGTGACACAGCACAGTATCATTGCCATTAGAGCAAAAGAAAAAAACTTGTTAGTACTCTGCAGTGCCACCCACAACAGAAAAGGTAAAACATCACAAAGTATCAACAGAGCAGAAGACAAAGCTCAACTGCATTATGACTAGCATGGCTACCAACACCGGTCAGCAGTAAACTGAGAATTTTTTAAAAACAGGCATTCTTAACTGTGTTACATGTTTCTTTCCTTAATTCATTGAGTTCATAACCTAAATTACATAGAACACCAGCTAAATTGGTTCATTGTTGCTCAACTCCCATTTAAAAGGATAAAGCAAGAAGCTGAAAAGAATAATATTTGGGGAACTGGATAGCTTCAGGGGATAGTTAATGATGGGATAGAGAGACTTGAATGCCTGCATCACTGGTGTTAATTTGGTTCAGGCCTGGGGAAGGAGCAGGGCTACTGTACTACCCAAGCAACAGGCTGAAGTGTGCTGTGGGGACAGCCCATAACAAGGACACTGCCATGCCTCATCAGTAACACAAGCAGCGACTGTCCCCTGGCAGCTCAACCCTTTCAAAAAAGACCAACTTTGACTAAATATGGAGTTGGACAATTAACAAAGGCCCCGGGTAACCCACTCACTTTCATAGGTTCTGTCATTTCCTGGACTTGTTTTTTTATTTGCTGGATGGCAGTAAAGCTACTCCTGGACAATGACATTTCTGATTGGGTTTTTATTGTTATTATTTGCAATGTGTTAGTGCCTGCAGGTCATAGACAGGATTATGACTTTGTTGTGATAGGTGCTCAGAAACCACTAGTAAGAGACAGTTCTCACTTCGATGACCTTATAGTTTAAACAGAAAAGCCTGAGAGTGAAGGAAGAAAAAAGATATTATTATCCTCATTTCATAGTGAGGCAGAAACTGTGCAGAAAGACAAACAGCAGTACGTCCCAAGGGGCTGAGCTCATGTTGCTCTTCCTGAACTCAGTGAAAACTGAGGGTGTTCAACAGTATGGAAAAAGAGGGGCCAACATCACACAACAAGTAAGGAGGAGAACCAGGACTTAGTGGGTCCCAAACTGACCTTGCTTTTTTAACAGCTTGCAGAGAAAATGTAGAAAAGCTGAAAAATCCCATTGCTTTAGAAGTACTTGTTTGTGCTGCAGCAGCACTTGAACTTGTCAGTTCCTCAGGCTCTGCAGTTTAGGGACAGAAGGCTACCACAGAAAATGGCCAAGGTTTAAGGTCTTGTTTTTCAATCTTCTGTTCTCCTAGTCTGAAAGAATTTCTGTTGTGGTCCTCAAGGTCTGCAGGGGCAGAATTGTACTTATAGTAAAGGCTCTCCTCCACTTTCTCCAAAGACTGTATGCCTGGGAAGTGATGGAAAGGATTTTATGCACCCATGATGCTCATTCCTATCATAGCAGAAAAGTCCCCTAAAATGGATAGATAAAGATGAGCCCTTGGGATAAGCAGACAGTTTTCTAAATTAAGAACTGGACATAAGAACAAATCTTCTCTCTTGTTTGAAAATGATTTAAGAAACTGCCACATAAGCCTTGTGAAAATCAATCTGCCTGTGAGCAGGACACTGGATAAGCATCAAAAACAAGTGTACTGGCTTCTTCCATGAGCATACTTCCAAGTGCATCATTTATATCTTGTTTAATAGTTGGCTCTACCTATGGATGAAGAGAGAAAAGTGAGCAAGACCTCTGAGTTTATTTGAGGCAGCAGAGGGAAACTCTTGACTAGAAATGATGGAGAAATCCTGAAAGCAATCATAGTGCTGCAGGGTGTCCAAAACTAGGAAGCAAGTGATCTTTCTGAGAAAACCAAATCATCTAACCTGATTGTTGTGCAGATTTTTTCAAAGTAAATCATCAAGGTCTCACAATGCACCTCTGATCAACATAAATAGATAAACAAAATGCTTAATGGATGAACGACAATGCTCCTGAAGTGGCAAAACTAATTTTTCATAAAAATATAAAATTAAACTATTTGGAAAAAAATCTGACTGAGAAGGCAAGAATTTGTGATTTAGAAAGAGCATAGGATCAGCTGGATTATCTCATCTGTTACCCCCTTGCCTCTTCCTCCTGAAATAAGAACTGAAGGAAATCCCAGTTGCAATATGTTGTGGTTTAACCCCAGCCAGCAACTAAGCACCACACAGCTGCTCACTTACTCCCTGCCCCCAGAGGGATAGGGAAGAGTGTTGGGGAAAAAAAAGCAAAATTCATGGGTTGAGATACAGACAGTTTAGCAGGACAGAAAAGGAAGGGGGGGAATGGATTTACAAAACAAGTGATGCATAATAATAACAGCAGTAATAATAACAATACGATTAGAGTATGCAAAATCAGTGATACACAATTCAGCTGCGGACCACCTGCTGACTGATGCCCAGCCAGTCTCTGAGCAGTAACGCCCAGGCAGCTCTCTCCCCATCATACAGTATGGAATATCTCTTTGGCCAGTTCAGGTCAGCTGCCCTGGCTCCGTGTCCTCCCAGCTTCTTTTGCTCCCAGTCTACACACAGGTGAGAAGCCAAAAAATCCTTGACTTAGTGTAAACTGCATAGAAACAATGAAAATATCAGTGCGCTATCAGCACAATTGTCATACTAAATCCAAAACACAGCAGTGTATCAGCTACTAGGAAGAAAATTGACTTTATCACAGCCCAAGTCAGGAGAAAACAGTACGTGGGGTGGTCAATCATGCACTTTAAAAGGCAGGTGTGTTTTAGAATTCCATCATGTGGTTGAGAGGTCATCAAAATTCAGATATTCTAGTTTCACTAGGTGTTTGCAATTTAAAATTTTGCTCCAAATCAGAATAGCAGAATTCTTACCTCAAGAAAGCTGTGGAGAACATTAATTTCAGGTTGATGGTAATAAGTGACTCAGCTTTCCAAATTTTTGTATTATTTTGCAATATATAATATAAAAAAATATTTTGAAACCAAAACTCATTCTGAAGGAAGAAATTGAAATGTTTAGCTTGGAAATGTCACAATGAGACGCTCCCACATTGTTGGAACATCCCTCCACCACTTACTCTTTTTTAAATGACATTTTCAGTGCAACCAACACAAGTTTGCAAAGCATTTCAGTTTTGACAAGGTTGCATTTTCCAGTGGAAAGCTATTTTTTCAAAGGTTTTCAAACCAGCTCCACTGGGAACAGGTGTCACAGGATTGCAACAACCTTCCTTTGCAAAATTGCTAAATTACAAGCCAGATCCTGGAAGAGGGGCTGGGGTGTGCAAGGCTTTAGGGGTCCCAGGGTGCCCCATGGTTATGAAGATTATTAACCTGCTTGAATCACTTCTGGCTACCCACACATCTTGTCTCCTGTTGAACTTGTAGGCTGAAAAGGCAGTAGCAACTGTGCAGGATTGTAAGGGGGAAAAAACCCTTACATGGGTAAGGGGTATGCAGGGGTAAAAACCCATACATGGGTATGTGGCCATGGCTACCTGTTCAACCCTGCAATGCCCTTCTCTATCACCCAGGCTTCAAAGCGATGGAAAGAAGGATTATCCCGAGACTGGAGTAATGATCAGTTCAGGATGGGAGTCTAGCAAGCCAAGAATGTGGAGATAGGATGAACAGTAACATGCACCCTTAAATTCCTTCTGAGGGCTGATTTTGGTCTGGCAATGTCCACTTGATGTGACTTGCAGAGGGGATGTGTTCCTCCATAAACTCAGAAGACAATTTTAACTTGGTAGGTTCACATTGAAAGCATAAGTACTCAACTCTTTCAAAGAATTAAAGAAAAAGTCTTAGTCCTCTGAGAAGTCAGTACTTTCTGAAATGCACAGCTAAAGAGGAGTCTGATCTGATTTAACACAGTCCTAAATAAAGTTCTTTTTACATTCCACCTGTTCCGAATGACCAAACAGACGGACTAATACCAGAAACTCAAGCTGGGCACAAATGAGTTGGCCTTTTTTTCCCCTTCCACTTTTCTCACAGGGAGTGCCATTTGAAATTATCTCCTTTCTTGTTAATTTAACGATTACCATCAAAAAGAGCCAGCGGCTGAAAAATTATAGGCAGTAATTATGATCTTGCAGACTCGCTCTGGGACTCGATGCAGGGAAAACATGGAATGAGGCTGTGCTCCTCGGCAGATGCACTTCGGTTGATGGAGCCTGGAGATTTTGGTTGTCTCAGGCCTTGGGGGCCCAGCTTCAGAAGCCCTCAGGAGGAAGAGTCACTGCAAGATGGAGGGCACATCTTGAGTTGGACATTTGTAAAAACACAGCCACCTGAAACATTTAACCACCACTTGTGGAGAACGGAGTGGTTTTTTAACCTGATAAACAAGGAAAATCACATATTCCTCCTCCGTGTGTGAATGTACCAGTTCAGGTAAATGGTAGATGGACCAGTTGATGTCTTTAGACACTATGTCAAACGATAAATATTTATCATGTTTCAGTATTAATTCGTGTGAAGGCAAATACATATGTATGACACTGCAGAGGCAGAAAAACACGATCAAAGCCAGCTGCATATTACAGTGTTTAGGAACTGGCTGTTGAAGAAAGCTCAGCTTTCCAGTTATGCCCATTGCCTGTCCACCTTTGGGGCCATTTCACCTCGCAGAGGTGAAAGAATCCCCAGTACTTCTGAGGGCTGCCATGACGACTGTCGTATAAGCCCGAAAACGCCGAAGGCGGGACTCAGGGGTAGTGAGAAAAAAGGAAATAAACTATGCCAAACCCCAGGTGTTCCACAGGAAATACTGGGGCAGGGAAAGGACGCCCCACGAAGGCAGCCACAGCCGCCAACCTCCGCAGCCCCCTGGGTGCGCCAACCCCGCGGCCCCGGGGCGAGAGCGGAGCCGGTCCCCGCTGTCCCCACGCGGTGCGGGCGCGTAGCGGGGCCGGGCC
>VWYN01010458.1:941899-974577 GCA_013400075.1 Hippolais icterina | reverse complement strand
AGTTGGAGGTAGCCCGGCGGCCACCCGGGAAAAGCCGGTGGTCCGGGGAGCGCAGTTTGGCTTCGCGAGCCCGGCCGGAGGAGGGGGGACCCGGCGGCGGGCGGGGGTGCGGGCGGCTGGTGGCGTTATGGTTAACACGCGTCTATTCTTCTGTGCGCGGAGCCGGTAGCCTCCCGGGCTCCCACAGGACCTTATCTGACATCGGAGGTTTTTCCTCTCGTCCTGACCCACCTTTCCTGTGCACTTTTTTTTCTCAAAACTCTGTCTTTTAAGGCTGTAACCGAAATAAAAGGCGGTTCGCAATTTTGTGCCATCATGTTCCGTTAAAAAATGTCACTTAGTCGTCCAGCATCCTCAGAATATCCCGGTAGGGTTGGTTGGTTGGTGGTTTGTTTTGTCGAAAATTTGGAAGTCTGGGGGGGGAAAGAGCTGAAAGAGTGAGCCTTTTAAACTTCACGCAGCGTTTGTCATGTGAAATCTTCATCTGTTGAGAAATAATTTTAAGTAACCAGATGGGCTTATTTGGCATCTTTTTATCTCAAAGACGTCTGCAAATCTTCATTGAGAACACCCCTGGATGAGGTATGTACCAAGCCTTTGGTAGGAGAGAGCTCATTACTGTGATTGCAGTTTGATTAAGTAAAATGGTGTCAGAAGATGAAGTCCATACTTTTCCGTCTTTCTCTCAAATTGTCATCACTGTTATTTTCTGTATGGCAGCAAATGATAACAGTTTTGGCACATGTTTTTTTCTTTCGTGAGATAAAGGGACATATATAAATAACATAGAGCCCGATAGCAAAATTCTCCTTGAGTATGTACTAGGGTTAAAAAAAAAAAACCAAAACAGTGTTGCTTTTTTAACCTCCTAAAGGTGTAGTAATTTTTTTTTCTTTTTCCTTAGATGTATCGTGTTGTTTTCATTGTTATTGTTCACCCTTTCTTAAAGGAATATGGCATTCTCTGCTAGGGGTGGCGTTGCTGTTAAGGTGAAGAATCAGAATGATACTGAATATGATATTTAATAACAAAATGTACAACATTGCAAAAATTACTTAGCTGTGCCTAATTATTTTTGTATTACACCTCGTATCAACGACCAGCATAGGTTTTTCCTTCTCAAGAAGAGGAAAAAGCCCTGTGACTATAGTAGGAATATTTATTATGCAGGCAGAGTTTATTAATCAGTCATAAAAGAAATGAACGTAACATCTTTAAACAGTTCAGAAGATGAATGTGTAATTCCTGATTTGCTTGAGGTTAAAATTAGTTTTGTGGCAACGAGTAACAGCTTTGCTTTATTATCTGTTGGTCTTTGGAATAAGAGGCAGAACCATTTGAATAATACCATTTTAAAGCAGAATTCATAAAAGCAATAATCGTTTGACTGAGCCAGCAGGCACCTACTGCCAGAAGGGGGGAAAAAAAGTTGGCTTGGTAAAGAAACTGACTTATTTGCTGAGAATTTAGCTCGCTGACCATTCTGTGATACCTAAACCCACAGGAACGGAATCAAAATACCTATAAAACTCAAGGTGAAGGTGGAAGCAGGTTATAGTATTGCGAGGACAAGCCGGTGGATGCCTTTGATCCTGGCTGTTGTTCTTTGATGAATGATGTGAGCTCAGTTGCATAAAGGACCATGTTAAAGGCTTTCATGCTCTATTGAAGGACTGACAGGTTTTAGCCAATGCAAGCCTTTCTTTAACTTCCCCTATTACAAGTTTTTGATTGGGCAGCAGAAGTTTAGAAAGAAAAACTTTTTTTCCTTTCTTTTTGAAGCCATTTTTGACTTTCAGCCTTTAGTGTGGCTGTCTCAAAAAATGCTTGCAGACTGTCATCCCACTGGGAATTTTGGTGCTGAAAATGCTACGCACTAGAGAGGGAGAGCTGACATGGTTCTCTTTTCTACTGGGTTAAGGAGACTAAGAATCCAAACTCATGTATTAATTTAGCATTGCCCAAGATTTTTATGAATACATTGCCATTCTTGATTGTGCAGGTCTCATGCACTGTCTTCCGCTCACCTAGTTTCTCTAGTTCTGCATGGTTTAAAGAGAAATTACTGTAACTTCTCGAATGCAAACTTTGTGACCGCTCTCGTCATATAGTCACCTACCTAAGCATCTGCAGAATTCATTTTTCTCAATGGTGATTACTCTTCATTTCTTTCCAGATTTTGTCCTTATCTGACAGTCCTTATGAAACTAAATTATTTTTTTGCTGCAATTTCCGTAATAGTTTAGGCTATGTAACATGATGAATGTTCTATAAAACCACTCATCGACTATTTAGGTGAGAATTCTGAGATTTTTCTCTTCTCTAGCAGCAAATTCACAGTCTGCTGATGATTTAAAATTCATACTGTGGGCGACCCTAACACTGGGATTTGGCCAAGTTCAAAGCAGCTATGCAGATGGACACACAAGACAGAAGGCAGAGGGAAATAGACCCTTTTAATCATAACAAGGCTGCTCTTGTTTTCTTCTCTACAGTGGAAATGCATGCAAGTCCCTTGTACCTAAATGCAAGCTTGCAAATGTGCCAGAATAGACAGCAAGAGCATTTGTTATTAATGCAAAGTTAAAAATGTGACAACTTGTCTTCTCAGTCCTGCTCTGTATGTCTCCATTTCTAGACTGACACTGTACTGCTGCCAAAAGTGCACATCCCATCGCTGTTGGTGGGATAAGGATTCCCTCCCAAAACTCACACCCTTTGAAAGTGTGTGGCTTTGTTAATGGTTGCTGAAACCAGCTATGACCTGTCCTTTTGAAATAGCTATAATGACTTATAAATCAATTTCTTGTTAAAAAGAACTTTTTCTTTTTTGTCCCTTTTTCCTGAAGGTGCCATTGTTGCCCGTGAAAAATGATTGGGTTGGCAACATAAGGTCGGAGTACATTTTGTTCTGCCATTTGTGCCTTGTGCAGGGGCATTATGGTGATACATACCCCAAGCTCGATTCTGCCTCTCTTCAGTAGGAACATCCTTTCTTGGTGAAGCTGGCTACGTCCAAATTATAGACAAAATAGGTATTTCGTTACAGAGCATGTTAATATGATGTTCACTTCTTATATACCTTGGCTGGACTGTTGGTGAAAGTGGATGTTTTATACAATTCAGATTCTTTATGTAAATTGAGGCTAGATGGCATCAAACAGTACTTCATCCTGTGTCAACCTCCTCTTTGGCATTTATATATTCTTAAGAAAGCTGTGTTTACTCACTACAAAGTACTGAGCAGGAGCAGGTCTGTACTGTCAATTCCTGTTCAGCCCTCACTGGGGTACTTTTCATCTTTCTGCATTTTAGGAGACATTTCAAAGTTTGTGTTTAGGATCTTGGGGGGCTCCCACCTTCCTGTTCTGCTGAGTATGTGAAACATGCTCTCAGAAATCACTGTTATTTGTCCGTTGGACCTTTGTTTTAAGGAATCCAGCACTGAAGTCCAGACTATGTGCATGCCTGAAATATTAGGTGACATATGTATATATACATGCAAAATAACTTTTACAGGATCTCAGGGATAGATATACTAGTTTTAGATTCTTGCTTTTAGCCAAAAAGGCTGTGTATAAGGGAATTGAAAAGGATGTTCAGCAATCATCTTGACTACATTTTTTGTACCTACACTTGTAGCTTGTCTGCGTGTACTCTAGCACTTGAAATTTAAGTTTATGCATGATAAACTGCAGGGTTTGTGAGACTTCAGTTCTTCCTCTAGGCATGTGGTTTTTTGTTTATGTATATTTGTAAGTTTATGCATAGAAGTATACCTATATATATATATAAAGTCATAACTCATCCCTCAGTATATTTTAGCTATTTTTCCAAGTCTGATGTAATATTGGTTGGAGTCTCTCCACAATTTGTTGTTCTGCTACTTGGATATCAAATTCTACTGTAATTCTTTCTCACTTCTCCTCTTCCCTCCCTCTCTCCTTTTTTAAAAAAAAGAAAAGCATCTGCATATTTCAAGGACATACACCATTGCCAAGCAATCTGGTGTAGTGGCTTAATATGCTGGCAAATTATTTCACAAGTTATTTGTGTGTGAAGGCAGTATATTTGAATATCATTATATTGTGAATGTAACTATGAGGACAGTTATCTGAGCTTATTTAAATCTTAGGAAAGGCCAGACAGCTCCAGAAATGAAAGAATGTTTTTCGTTTTTTAATTGGGAGTGCGTATTTTTGTCCTTTACTAATGCTGGTGGCAAAGCACTAATGCTGGTGGCGCAGGACATCGTAGTTGCCAAAAGCCTTTTTATCCTAGGTTCTGAGCATTGCCAATACTTTGACGGCCTAAAAACAATCTGTAGGAGAAGCAGACTCTTGAAGACTGAGGTAAAAGGGATGTTTCTTTGCAATGTGTTGCTGGCCTTCTGTACACTAACTTTTTGTCATTGCCTGTCAACCTCTTTTTCATTTTTGGTGTGTTTATCCACTGTATGGGTCACTCAATTTGAGCACTCTCTTCCTTTCCACCTTTGAAGGCTGTATCCCATAGGTCATTTCCTTAAGCAGTTTGATTTTTTTTTAATGTCCCTGGCCAAATTTGCTCAGCTAACCTCTCCTGAGTGTCCCCAGCCTGGTCCCAACTGTGAGTGCATACAGTGCTGTCCTTTTCTCTGACCTTACCAAGGATGGCTTCTCAGAGCCCTTTGCATCTTCCTTTGTCGTTTGAATACAGATCAGAAGTGGACTTTCAAAAGAGCAAGTCATTGCCTGCAGAGCGATCTGTTCTTTCTTTATGGTGAGATCTGAAAAATCCCACTAGCTTTATCTTTCAGCTTATGGAGATGTCTCTGAAGTTCGCACAGCTCAGAAGAGGAGGGAGGTTTTCTCTCGTGAATTTTCTCCTTCACCTGATCTGCTTTCCTCCAGCCTATCACAAAGGCAATTCTTCTCTTTCTCTAAAATCTGTATCCCTGCTTCACTGAGGCACTTCCACTTGGGTCTACCTTTCTTACCTTTCTCCACTTTGCTCCTGTCTGACCTGGAGATGTCTTATTCCCAGTATGAGGACAGTGGTTATCTTTCCTCTCTCCTACCAATCCTTACCACACCAATAATTTAACCCACATTACTATTGCTCTCGGCATCTCCTTGCTATATCATGATTTCTTTAATTAAAGCTTGTTACAGTCAGTTCGTTGTGGAGGGATGAGAAGACATACACTCTGTGCAGTTTATGAGAATTCTCCCTGGAGCCTGATGTTTTTGCTATCTTCCTGTCTCTAAACCTTACTCTTTTAATAAAGTTCACCAATATTTTCTGCTGCAAGAAATTTGTGACCTTATGTGTTCTGCTCTGGCCATTGCATGAAAACTATTTTCTAGGAGTGGTTCTCTCCCTCTTTCTCTCTTTTCTTCCTGATAAATGTGGTTTTCCTCCAGTTTGATCCTCTAGACATTACATTCTTCTGGAGACCTTTAGCCTTTAGCATGCAATAGAGCCTGGATGTTCTGCTCTGTTATTTCAAATGACTTCTTTCCCTTAAACTACATGGTGTGTACTAAGTTGCCATTTCTCCTACGTACTTCCAGGAGATTGAGTTAGCCCCTATCTCTTTTTTAAATGGGCTTCTCTGTCCCCATTTAACATTTATGTCAGTTCTCTCAGCAATAAGTGCCTGCACCTTTTGGCATTAGAGAATGGCTAGAGAAGATGCTGGAAATGACAGGATTTCTGTTGGAATTTTAAAATCCAAGATGAACTCTTTTGTGAAAAAGAAAAAGTTTTGAGAGTTCAAAATTAACAAGCTTAATGAGTTCTCTTCCATTTTCTTTAACATGTAAGTACCGTAGCATTGTATCAAACTCTTCATATTATCTGTTCATTCTGCTTTATTGGAGAAGAGGAACAGAAAGTCCTTTATTGGCAAACCAGTCCCTAAACTGGAGCTGATTTTAAGCAAGCAGCCAGATCACGATTGCTTCACTGTTTGCTTTCATATGAGTCTTTCATACTTCAGCAGGACTCCTCATCCTCTTCCAAAATTCAATCTTTAGATGAAATTAAGATAGCATGAAGTAAACTGTGAAAGGTCTTTAAATCCTACAGTTATATAATAGCCACCTCTGCCTTCCGTCCCTTGTCCCCAAAGCTGGGTAGCTGTAGTTTTCTGTTAATGTGTCCCTGATGGTCCCCTTGCTGGTTTGTGTCTTCAGCAGTTCATCTTGTCTACAACTTGGTAGGAAATGTGTGTATAAGAGGTTGTATTTTTCAAGCTGCAGAGTTTTGAGTGACCTCAGGAGTTGTAGAGATTTTTCACAGGCAGACGGGGCAGCTGCCCCTGCTCTTCCTCCTCTGCATCTGTGTGGGATGCAGGAGATGCATCCTTGGTTTGCTTAATTCAGAGAAAGGGCTTCAAGCTAAGCTTCTCATCAGGCATGCACCCTGCCTCTTGGAATATCAGTTGGTGCCTTTATTTCTGTATGTTTAGGTCTCAGTCCAACATGGAACAACTTGAGCAGTTTAGAGATGGGCAGCAGTTTAGAGATGCCAGCATACTCACCTGGCTCACAGAGAGCAAAGTTTTGCCCCTTCCCCCACACCAGAAGGAGCAGGACTTCAGCCTTGCTTTTGAACCTCTATGATTTTGGACACATGTATATGCTCTGGCTGTTTGGGAGGTAAGGAGCAGCCTCCTTTTCTCTGTACCTGCAAATCACCTGTGCTAAAACTGGTACACACATCTTGCCAACTTTGGAGAGACGAAATAATACTATTCCTTTTAAAAATCTTGTCCATCACTGATTAACACCCTGTTTTCCCCTTTGTTTTGTTTTTGTTCAGGTTGTCAGCTGCTGGATGCTGAGGGGTGTCACGTAAGAGCCATTTGCCCACAAATTGGAGCAGTCCAGCCCTAATCCTGCTAGTGTGCAAATGGTATGTTAGTTAACACAAATAACCATGTAGCTGTGCCTTCTTGCTAATTATGGTTCAATTTGGCGAAGATATGATCATGTTACATAAGAACAAAATTGGGTTCATTACTTGCATGCTCTAGTTTACCCCACAACTGATAGTGCCTTGTTGGATCTAGAAGATAACATCCCTTATTTGCTCCGCTCCTAGCATCTGTGCTCCTTCCCAATCCCTCACGCAGAGAAAATTCTGACTGAAATGAGTGCAAGTTTTCCTGAATTAGGAGTGACAGCGTATTTGCCATTTTTAGCCTAGGAGTAGCACAGTTTTGGAGATGGAGTAGTAAACCAGTAAATAGGATAGGGGTAACATACATAGCCTTCAGATTCTTCTCAGCATGTGTTTTTTCCTTACTTGGTGTTACTGAGTCTGAGAGTGCCATTTCTCAGTCTGCACATTTCTTTCTCCAAGGCTTGGAAACCTTGTTCTGTCCTCGAAGCTGTATTGTCCATCACCATATGGGATAAGGTAATTATTAGTCATATAAATTTTCATTTTATAGGACAGTTCTAATTCCTAATTCCTAGAGGCCAACAGTTACCATTTCTTTCACAGTTTTACAGCTGACTGCATACGAGTGTAAATTACTGCTGTTTCTCCTTTGGTAGGGTAGTACTTTGTGGACCCAGTTTGAGAGGAGTCCCAGTGTAATGGGCACTATGCAAACTTACCAGAAGATAATGCCCTTCTCTGAATGACTTAGAACCTTATAAGGTGCAGACAAGGAGAGTGCATTTATATATTTTTATGCATTCAGAAACTGTTTGAATTCTTCCTACTTGTCCTTTAGCCTGTTCTTAATTAACTGTGATTATCATAGAAGAAATGTATAGACATGGAGATCAAAATATTTTCTAAAATGGAAGCCAGAAGGTTTGATTGTGGATTTCTCTTTCTTGTTTTGATTCCTTTTCTTGCAATGTCAACATTTTTGCAGCTATCAGTATCATCATTGTATTGCTCATAATTACTTTCTGAATAGCAGCATAAATACTCACTCTTTCTACTCACAGTATTAAAATTGCTTTATCAGTCATCCTGGTTTGAAAATTGTGACAAATTCAGCTCTTTTTGTAGACAATGATAAAAACTTTCCGCTCTCCTTCTATCCTAGAGCAGCAGGAGCAGATAGGTAATAGCATTTTAATGAAGTCACGTTCTTGTTCCCCAAGCAAACTGGTCTTGTGGGCCAACAAGAAGTCTGGAGGAGGTGTAATTCTCCCTGTTGTCCTTGATGATGAGTTACCAGCCTCTTATGTACTATATATTTTTTATGTCACCTGAAGAGTATTTATATTCTGATATCCAAGCATCTTTTATGGCTATATGTAACCACATAGTGGAGGGCACTACCTCAGCTACCCTCAACTCTTCACTAATTCTTTCACTTTGAAAGGCAGAGCCTTACAAAGTTGTGTCTTCATCCTTCAGACGATGTTTAACACCTCATGTGTGTGATCCCTGAGAAAGTAGGCAGGGAAAAAGGGCCAAAGGAAGTTGAAGGCATGTCGCTGCAGACAGCTAAGCCGGGAGTTTGTCAAAGCCACTCCATCTAGTGGCAGTCACTTCGCACAGCTGGTCTGGCAGTGCCCATCAACAGCTGCCGGATGATGGGAGAAACGTCTAAAATGGTGCTCAGCTATGACTGTTCTGATCTGGTCTTCAAGATAAAAGATCCTGAAGTTTTCCTCTGTTTAATTCTTATCCGCAATCATAACTCAGTACTTGCCGTGAATTGCTGCACGCAGTTGTGGAAATACATCAAAATTTTTGAGTGCCAGTGTTGATACAGCCTCTCCTTCATATTTAATCAACGTTTCAGTCTTTTAAAAGCTGTTTTAAAATGAGTGAGGTAGTAGAGCTCATTTATGGAAGGAATAAAGCTAAGAGCTTTGAAAACTCAAAGAAGTTGAAAGAGTGGATTTTGGCAGGGCAGGAGAGTTCTTGGCAGAGCAGGGAGGCTCTCCCTTACTGCCACTCTGCCCATGACGGGAGCTTTCTGCAGCACACAGCTGTCACTCCAGCCCCATGGATGAACCTGTGGGGGTTCGTCATGAAGTGTGGGGGACACTTCTTCTCTGCAGAAGCTCTGAGAAGCCAGAGGGACTCCTGGAGTATCTCATGTGGAGATGGTCATGGCTCTTGAGCAGGATGGGTTTGGATTGTGTTGAAGCCAGCTGCAAAGAGCAGTGCGGCTGCATGGCGTGGGGTGTCTGTTTTCATGGGCGCTGGCTGCTCAGCACTCCAAGTTTGGACAGAAATGCTCAGAGCCAAAATGTGTGTGGCACTGGAATGTGTACCTGACCATATGGAAAGACCAAGAACAAGACCATTGCTTCTGCCACTGTCTTTTCTTTCTATGTCAAATCATGCAGCACCCGTGACCCAATATCTGCAGTTACAAAGGTCCAGTCTTGTTTTCACCAGACAGCTGTGGAGAACCTTGCTGATGTCTTCAGTGCATTTTAGTAGTGAGCTTATACTGGGATAAGCTAGTATCTAAATTAAAATAAATGAATTTCCTGTAAAGTGTAATTCCAGATTGGGCAAATGGTTGTTTTACTGCAACAACTTTAATAAAAATCAACTACAGCTTGAATAGGTGCTTGCACACATACTGCTAGAAATTTCCAATTAGGATATTCCCAGCAGCAAACAAAACCAAAATTAATGTTAGCTGTATCCCCCAAAGCCTAAACTACACTAGTAATGAACTCCCAAGTACTCTCAAAGAAAACTCTCTTTGCAGAGACAATAAGGTAAAAATTACTGTAATAATCTCACTGTAAAAATACAGAGGGAAAAAAAAATCATTGACATTCACAGTAAGACTTGGCTCTCCTGATCCCATTAACCGTGTTGTTAGCATAGCATATGCATGCATAGTGATATTGTCACATAACGCGCTGCCACCTTCAAAAGAGCACGCAAGAACTTGTGTTCTTTCATTTGTATTTCAGATAAAGGTAGGGGTTGCATGGCACCTAATTCTAAGGAAGTCTGTACATGACATGGCTCCAGCAGAGACCAGCTACCTCATAACAATTTGTTTGTCTGTCTAGCAGAAGTGCTCAGTTGAATACAATTTATGAAGCTTTCCTCAGACATAATCTTCTCGACATGGGGCTGTGACTTTACTCATTAAAATAGTTCTCTTCCTTCTGTCAAAAATAAGCTTGAATAACAGAGGATACCACAGCAATCTTTACATATTTATAGAACTACTTTTTTATTTAATATTTTGGGTAGTTTTCAAATTAATAACACATTCTTCACTTCTGATTTTAAAATGGTGTTACTATGCCAAGCCTAAAGTTGCCACACTTCACCCAAAGCAGATTTGTCAGCAGAGTCATCATTGCAGCATGTAACATCTGCACATTCTCTACGAACAGGTATAAAACAGAGAAGTACCTTCTATATTAGATGATTGCCGTTCATTTTTAATGTATGCTTCAGTGACATTTCCCTCCCTCACTGCTCACGCCCTCAAAATTAAATTCCTTAATACTGTCTGTCTGTTAATAATTGTTATTTGCTGAGCAAACTGTGTCTGCAAAAGCTGACTCAGCCAGTATATTTTGTGTGTTGCAACTATCCCAGTAAGGGTTGTTTGTACTCCTACCTTTTTGCAGCATTGGAGTCGCAGTATGTTCTAAAGGTCTAAGTTCATATTCCCTTTAATACTCAATGTCCAGGCCTGCATAATAAAAGGGAAAACATTAAAGAGCTATGGAAAAAGTCATGAGTGTTCTTATGCTATAAGGGCAGTATAAATATATCATCAGCCAAGTGATCTCTGCTTCTTTGGAAATGCTCATGATTTCACGTATTTTTAAGTACTGCTATTGTTATAGAGAGGCATTCTTTTCTTCTTTCCTATAGTTTTCATGGGAAAAGAGAACAGTGGTACCTACTGTGCATGTCTTCTCTTTAAGAGTTGAGATGATCACTACTCTGATTTTGGCAGATAAACTCTTGTAGCCTTTCTGACCACTTATTGTCAGTTGTGTGAAGTGAACAGGTTAAGTCAAGCCTATATAGGTTTCTAGGCATCTAGGATTTTTTCAGTGCAACAATTTCCTCCATACTAAAAGCAAGAAGAATCTTGGTTTGCTCCTGTTGTTGATTAATCATCAAGATGTCCCATAGCAGATGCAGAATATTTGTAGCACACAAAACAGTGATTCTGGCTCTTATTTGTATTCAGACCACTCTGATCCATTGAGGTGGTGGAAAGGGGCTCCACCAGGGGAAAGCAGATGTTCAATCCATATTCCACTTTCTATTGGCAAAGTAATATAAAGGAGTACAGCATAACAAGGGCTCTAAGACTTGTCTTACATGTTGGTGCATGCTCAGGTGCTGAGGGGGGTCCTCTCCCAAGGGAACCCAGACCAGGAGTTGTACCCCACAACTAGTCACCATCCATGAGCAAAGGCTGTACTTGACAGATCTCAGAGACCACTGGCTACTTGGGGACCTTCTGCTGGGTCTCCCCAGTTTTGGAGGGGACAGAATGTTTTTGAGGGTGTCCCCAGGGGAACAAGTTATTTACATTACAGTGCTTCTAACAGAAGCATTGGCTCCTGGTCCCTTTTGCCTGGAATTTTTGCCACTGCTTAAGCTTGGTGCCATGTGTATCTAGGCAAACTTGAACTGCCCTGACTGAGGCTTCTGGTGTATACAGAGCAGATCACTGATTCTCTCACTGACTTAACTGGGCTGGTCATCTTCCCTGAAACCGTGGGCTGAGCTGGGTAACAGCTGGGTAATCCACCTCCCTCATATTGCTCAAACATTCCAGTACCTTAGTTTGCTTAGCAGAAGGAAGGAATAGAGCAATCTCTGTATATGAGTGTAATGAAACTATCTATTTATTGATCAAATACCTTGCTAATAAGTTTACAGTAGCAAATTCAGGATGTTAATAGACCTCAGATTGCTGTAGCAGGACAATAAAAATATACAGGCATACTGGGTGAACTGTGAAATTTGGAGTGCATGGCTCTGTCCTCTTTGCCTCTCTGTTGACAATTTTTTAAAGCCCTCAGTGCCTTTTGAAAGAAAAACAATGAAGGTGGTGACTCAGTTTAGTGCTGCTCCTGCAGCAGCACTTGGTATTATCTAAATGAAGCAAGCCCAAGGAATATTGGTCTGCAAGGTACTTTGCAATCAGAAGCTGAGAGAAATATCTTTCTGGTGGAGCAGTTCAGAAGGTTTTGATGAGAAATGAAAATTGCTTTCCTGTGAAACACTCAATTCCCTGTGCCTCTGTTTTTCATGTTACTTCTTAGCATAATTCAGTTTTAGTGAAATCTAGGTGATTTCTTTGTAAGTGCTCAACCCATCCTGATTTCCCACAGTGGCAAAGCTAGACCTGCACTGAATACCAGGGAAGGGTTGATTTTGTCTGACACAGTTCAGCTAAATTGTCAATGGAGTTTATGTTATGTTATGTTAATGAAGTCTGATCTTTTCCCCATATAGGGTTTCCTCTGATGCATTTTTTCATCCCCCAAATATCTCTGAAACCAACAAGACTGGGGTTATGAAGTCAATTCTAGATGGCCTCGCAGATACAACTTTCCGAACAATCACGACAGATCTCCTTTACGTGGGCTCCAACGATATCCAATACGAAGACATGAAAGGTGACATGGCATCCAAGCTGGGGTACTACCCCCAGAAGTTCCCTCTTTCTTCCTTCAGGGGTGATCCTTTCCAAGAAAAAATGACTGGAGGAGATGATTCCCTGTTGAGCATTATTCCCTCAGAGCAGGTCAACATCACAGAGTTTTACAACAAATCCCTGTCCACTTTTAAGGATAACGAGGAGAATATACAGTGCGGGGAGAACTTTATGGATATGGAGTGTTTTATGATCCTGAACCCCAGCCAGCAACTGGCCATCGCCGTGCTGTCGCTCACCCTGGGCACATTCACAGTCCTAGAGAACCTCCTCGTCCTGTGTGTCATCCTCCACTCCCGAAGCCTCCGGTGTAGACCCTCCTATCATTTCATTGGCAGCCTGGCTGTGGCCGACCTCCTGGGCAGCGTGATTTTTGTCTACAGTTTTGTGGATTTCCATGTTTTCCACCGGAAGGATAGCCCCAACGTCTTCTTGTTCAAACTGGGTGGAGTTACAGCCTCCTTCACCGCCTCTGTAGGTAGCCTTTTCCTCACGGCAATAGACCGGTACATCTCTATACACAGGCCACTAGCTTATAAAAGGATTGTTACCCGACCAAAGGCTGTCGTAGCATTTTGTGTGATGTGGACCATCGCTATCGTAATAGCCGTTCTTCCTCTGCTCGGCTGGAACTGCAAAAAACTCAATTCTGTTTGTTCGGACATATTCCCTCTCATCGATGAGACGTACCTGATGTTCTGGATCGGGGTCACCAGCGTCCTCTTGTTGTTCATTGTCTATGCCTACATGTACATTCTGTGGAAGGCTCACAGCCACGCTGTTCGCATGTTGCAGCGAGGCACGCAGAAAAGCATAATCATTCAGTCGACGGAGGATGGTAAGGTACAGATCACTAGGCCTGATCAAACTCGTATGGACATCAGGTTAGCCAAAACCTTGGTCCTTATCCTAGTTGTTTTAATCATATGCTGGGGCCCTCTCCTTGCCATCATGGTGTACGATGTCTTTGGGAAAATGAACAAGCTCATCAAGACTATCTTTGCCTTCTGTAGCATGCTCTGTTTGCTGAATTCGACAGTGAATCCCATCATCTACGCTCTGAGGAGCAAGGACTTGCGACACGCCTTCCGCAGCATGTTCCCCACCTGCGAAGGGACCGCACAGCCTCTGGATAACAGCATGGAGTCTGACTGCCAGCACAAACACGCCAACAACGCGGGGAATGTGCACAGGGCTGCCGAGAGCTGCATTAAGAGCACAGTTAAGATTGCCAAAGTTACCATGTCTGTCTCCACAGACACAACTGCTGAAGCGTTGTAAGTCAGAGACTTCTCAGCATTGTGAGAAAAGTTTCAGTTTTAAAAAAAATAAAAATTTAAAAAATCAACAACAGAGAAAACCAAACTCATGGTGTAATGTGTTCGTAATATTTTTTGGTTTGTCATTGTAAGCTGAGCGATGATTGTGTTAAGAGCATCACTGTCAGCCAGTTCTTCAGGTTTTACAATTAGGGATTCTAGCTAAATTTTCACAAGTTTTTCTCAAAAGGTGTTTACTGAATAATAATGTTTCCTGAAAGAGCACAGAGAAAATACCAGATTAGCAATCATTTCTTTGGGGGTGTGAAGAAGAGTTGTGAAACCTAATTGAAAAATAATGCATTCTAAACCAATATCATCAAATAAGAAAAAACGCCTTGTAATCATGCTGTTCATTTCAATGTGAAATGTATTTCATGTCTGTAAGTAATAGGAGTATCTGATTTTTTCCAAAAGCAGCAGTGCTGAGTTTAGAGGTTTTGTAAAATGTGTCGTGTCCTGTGAATTGTGTGCTGTTTTATTATGTGTTATTGATATTTGTCTGATTAAACAAAGTGATAAGGTAGAATTCCGTGGAAATAATGTGAAACGTGATATGTAAACCCCATTGAAAACACTTACTGTATTTGAAGAATTCCTATGAGATATTTTGGAAATTTTACACTTTTAGTGGTCTTCTGTGGACTTAGAGGAGAGGCTTTGTGTTCTTCTACTAAAATTATTTCCCCACTACCTTTTACTTTCACATGCATATGAGACTAACAGCAACAGAGGAATAGAGGAGGAATGTGAGAAAGGAATGCTCTGGTTCAGACTTTTAAATACCACTGCGTTTATACAGAAGGATGTTTATGGTTGCACAGACTACTGCCCTGTCTGGGCATTGCATGAATACGAACACCGAAAGGCAAAGGTCCTGGATATTGGCTCCTTTAATGGGCATCTGGTTTTAAGCCATGTGCTGGTATTGGACCACTGAAGACAGCATGTGTCAGACTCAATGTGCGATGTTATCACTGTGCAGTCAACGTATACTTGAAGTGTGTCACATTCCTGTGTCCCAGGTCTAAGCAGATTCAGAGCCTGAGATATCAAACTGTCATCTTCACTAAAAGAGGAGGAAATATTGTCAGACCTAGACATTTTCTTATTTTATGAGTGTGTATATAAATAAATATCTGTGTGTGTACGTGTGTGTGTGTGTGTGTGTGTGTGTGTAAGTATACTAACCAGTGTGAGTCATGGTAGCATAGCTAAGATAGGACACTATGACCAAATGTAACTGTATTTCTTGCTGCACGCTTTGCACATGAATTCTGTTTCTAAAATTGAGTTCTTCCAATTGATTACTGATGAAAGTACCGTATTAAGAACATCTCAATCCACGCTGAGATGTGTATCCATGTGCTACAGGAAGCAACCTTTCAGTTGCACTTGAGAATAAAGAGAAACGGGAGGCACAGAGCATGGAATGAGCCTGCACTGACAAATGCTGCGGCTGTTGATGGTGTTTCTGAAGACTGAGAAAGCCAGGAGTAAACGGTAGTTTGTTTTAAGGCTGTGAGTATTCAAATCTGATGGCTTGCAATGAGGTGCATCTCTCTGAAACCACTGATAAGGTTTGACACTACCAGGAAGAAGTTACTGAAGGAAAATAGTGACTGTTCCATGGTGGGACAGTTTCTGCAGCCTGGGACTGTCACAAGGAACATGCTACCAGATAGTCTTTGAGGCATGGATATTCTGTGATTCTCTTCTGAGTCATAAGGTCTGGGATCCTCTTCTTTGCTGCCTTGCTTTTTCAGACCGTTTCCTCACCCTTCTGGCTGATTTCTGCCAAAATAACTGAAAACACAGCTTAGTCCTTTAGCTGCCTGGCACTTGCTGCAACAGGGGTGACTTTCTCCGTGGTACAGGGCAAGTGGAACCAAATCCGTACTGCCTTGCCGCCCATCCTTGTGCTTAGGTAGGGTGAGAGAGGGGGTAACAGCCCTGGCTCTCTGGCTCCCTTAATGCAGGCCAGAGCAGCTGGCTGAACAAACGCCCAGCCCCTTTTCAGCCAGTGGCTCTGTGGGAGTGCAAGTGTCTCTAAGTTTAGGCTTGGTGAGGGGTGGCACGTTTTAAAGATATTGGACCAGGTGAACTGCTGAGCAACAGCTGGAAGAGACAGGTACTTTCTTTCACTGCAGCTTACCTGTCCCATTACCTGTGTGATGGGACAGGGCACCACGCTCTCAAGGGGCCCACTGCAGTCAACCAAAACACTGTATTGAAGAGGATTCCCAGAGGATGTCAAGCCCTCCTGAAAGAGCTTTCTTATGTCTAGGTCTAGTTCATCCTAAAGCAGTACTCTTGGAGGAGTGGGGAAAAGCCTGTTTGAAATGTTAGGGGTATTTTAAGAGCCATTTTTGAAACTGTCTTCTTGTGAATTAAATGCAAACTTTGTGGAATTTTGTTGTGCATTCAAGTTCTAAATTTTACGATAAATCATGGGACAATGGGGCTGTCTTGGCACTTAACTTGGTGCTTACTGATATAATAAGAAATAGCATCCTGTGAAATGTTATCGTCCATCATCAGTATCTTCATTTGCATAATGAGTTTTTCTAAAGCTCTGGGAACTGCATCGGTTCACTTAGAACCATTTATTCAAGAGTTGGCAACAATTTCCTTACATGTTGCACACTAAGTAGGACTATTCTTTCATGAGAAAAATCTGCTGCCGTTCCGAGATAAGCTGTACTTATACATCAGCTTTAGATATTCCTAATTTGCAGTTGGCTACCTTCACTTAGTGGTAGCACAGCCAAACGATACTGTGTTCCACCAGCACCCACACCACCGTCGTCGTCGTCATCATCATCATCCTCCACCCACCACCGCTAGTTGCAGTTACGTGTGTATGTACCAACTCCAAGTGTCACGTATCTACTGAGAAGACCATCTATGTCACACGTGTGCAGAGTTAGATTTTCGACAGTCTAATTGTATATTTGTATGATATAATCTCAGTGCTGTGCAATCACTATCTACATCTTGCACTGGCCTTTCAATGAAAATTTTATTGTGTCTATTGTGAGATAGACAGCGTGTTCTACCTGCTGTTATTGGGCTGAATGTATGTAAATAAGTGAAAAAAAAAAAGTCATCTGTACAAGCAGTGGCCTAAAAAGTCTGTAATTGTGGACTAGGAAAATTGTTGAAGTTGCTGTGACATCTCAAATACTACCTTTGAATAAACTGTTTACAGGGTCTCTTGGGATGCTGTTTCACAGTGAAAGGAAAATTTTTCCTTGTGGTAATATGAGGTAAAGAAATCGGATTACCTGAGATTTTTATTTCCAGTGTTTTGAAGTGGAGAACATAACTCTTTATTGTCTGTAAATCTTACATTATTACTTCCTCTTAGAAGAATATTGTATCATTAGATGTTTGTTTGAGCTGGTAACATTCTTGCAACTGTTGCAATATTTTTCATTAGCAACCTGTATAATAGTTTGTACACAAGTACTGTTCAGATTGTCATGAAAAGTAGCTTTGACCATTTACTTACCAGTAGCAGAATAGTATTTCTGTAAGATTTCCAGTGTATTCCTACCATATCATATTTTATTTCTATAATGTAATTAAACTGTTATTTATTCAAGGAGAAAAAGTATTCCTCTGCTTTTTTGTTTTCCAAATTTTGCGATAACTGAGGAAGCCACATGATGATGCTGCCTCATCCCACGATCTGGTGCTCTACGTTTTGTTTATAAGTTTGTCTGTCAGATTCTGAAACAACTGCTTAAACAACTTGACAACAGGTTGTCAAGCTTTGTGGGTTTTAATTGTACGTTGATATGTTTGAAGGAGGAGGTAGATCATATATTTTATATTTGTGTATCCAGTACTATGGAGACGAGAGAAATGACAGTTAAAACTGCATCTCCTGTTTCATTATGTAGGCAATTTCCCCTTTCCTCCATATTAGCCAAAATGCAATAAATTCCTTTTGCCTTCCTCAGATGCATGTTAGCTCAAAGATGTCACATTAAGACAAACCAATATACTTCAGAAAAGCAAAACACAAAAGAACAGAAGAAAGGAATACAAATTAAAATAGTGCTGCCAGCAGCAGTGACAACCTAAATTAGTTATTGGGGGTTGTAAATGTAATCAAAGATTTGAGACAAAGAGTTAGTCTAGTTTTGGCCAGTGCCAGTGGGGACAGAGTTGATGGGTGTAGGGAGTGAATGATGAAGTGGTCCAGGAGGGATTCATTGAAGCTGTGCAGAGAGAGCAGGCTGAGCCGAGCCACAGCCTATGAATCACATTAAAGTGCTCCCACTGCTGCTCATCCACATATGAAAGGAAGGGTTGAAAAAGCCCACTAAATGCTGTAGAAAGGTCTCTGCCTATTTCAGAGGATCAGTTTTCCGTATGACTTAATCTCAGATTCACGTTACTTGGGCAATTTTCCTTCTTCACATCTGTGGTTTGAAAATATCCTTAGGGGATAAAGTGAGCATGTCACAGAATCATGGAATCGTTTAGGTTGGAAAAGACCTCTAGGATCAACGCGTCCAAACATGAACCTCACACTGCCAAGGCTTGGGATCATGGTTGTGTCACAATATTTTTACTTTTAAAAATTGGGTCACTGGTGAATTGAGAAAGTCTTGGCAAAGCAAAAGCAACTAGAAATAAAAGATTAGCTCTTAGTCTAATCTTTAGCTGCATACTACATTTAAATTTATCTGAGTACTTCTGCTAGAAGCTGTCACTTTCAAAGCAGCCAGGAGACAATTCCCTCTCCCATTCGTATTTCCATGGTCATTGGAAAACAAGGGTTATGCTGCCGCAAACCAAAGCTCTTGACAGTAACATCTGACTGTATTTAATAAATTCTGTTCTGAACAACACAAGAGGAAATCATGACAACTTTCGAAGCAACTGCTTTCCCACACTATGCCAGCTCAGGAAGCATGCGGGCAAAAGTGCCGTCATTGTTTCAGCCCTTAACATCTCTTCCTGTTTCTGCTGTTCTGACAGCTGTTTTTAAAAATCACATTATCATCATGCAAACACATCATCAATAAAACATCTTCAGTTTGTTGGGTTTATTGGGCTGAGTTTTTTAATGTTCTGTCTTCCATGAAAATCCAGTTTTGGCTTGTTGTAAAATTAAATCATCAGGGAACAGTTTATAATAGAAGAGAAAAAAAATTCCTTTATTTAAGAGAGCATAGGTTGGGGAGTGTATCTGACATTTTAGAACATGTGTCTTCCTCCATTCTGTTTTTGGCCATTGGTCTTTTTAGGTAATCGATATAAAGAATTTTTTTAAAATAGCAGCACAAAATATGAAGCACAATTGCCTTTAACAGAACTCCTTTAATATGAGCAGCCATCTAACACTGATCTTTGAAGTTCAGTTAGGAGAAAAAGTGATTGTGAGCCCAAGGTAATCTTAATGACAAGGTATGACATGTCCTGGTATTGCTTTCCAATAAATCATCTTTCGTATTTAGAGCAGCACTCACTTTAATGCTAAAGCATTTTAAGATATTGAATCCTGTCTCAATAAAGTCCCTTAGAATTTTTATCGACTTCAGCAGAAATTATATCTTACCCCAGGTTTTTGAACTATCAGTGTGCATTTGGAAAGTGCAATTTTATATTCTAGTGTATTTGCATTTTCACTGACATTAAAACAAAGATGGAACAGAATAAATAACAGCCTCTATATTCATTGGGGGTTTTTACCTCCAAGAAAATCTATTTTGAATTTTGGTGGGTCAATGCAGAATCGTAAAGTCTGGCAGGAGTTCAATGGACTTGTCATGTGAGTGAAGGAATTTATTTATCCGTATGTGTGCAGATGGGGTGGAGAACTTCATGAATGAAGCTGCTCTCAGTAATGCTGACAGAGTTGCTTCCTGACTGCTTGCACTGGTACTGTTTTGATGCTGCTTTCTTTCTTTCTCACATATGCGTATGCATGGTGAAAACAGGCCACATACATTCAAAATCTTTCCCCAAAATAAAGTGGTGTCTCTACCTTTGTTGTTGTTGTTGTTTATTTTAATGATATTAGTAATATTCATTCATATTATTATGGGAAGCAATGTCACAACCACTGTTTCCATGAAGGGGAAGCCTCTCCTGAAATTTGAAGCCATATCTGGATGCATCAAGTCCTAACATTGTTACGTGAACCATTTTGTCTTTTTCTTCGTGGAACTCACTGAAAGTCCTTCCAGGGCTCAGCACAACAGGGATATTCCACTTTCCATTTAGCTGAAGAGGGGGATAAGGAAAGGGAGCTGGAAACTCCTTGGTCCGTGTTTGTGCCAGGCTCCCCCTGGAGCTGCTGCGTGCGTAATGCTGTGAGGGTCTCTGGGGACTTCCCCACGCTGTCTGTTCCCTCCAGAAAGGGGGCTGCTGTGACCTGGCTGACAGCAGAAACCACATCAGGAGGGGTGAAGTATAACCTTCTCTGAAGAGAAACTCTGAAGAGAAAGGATTTAAGACTTTGCAGTGTCATGAATCAGAGATGGGGATCTGCTGTGTGTCATTTCTTAGCTACAGAACAAGGATTAAGGGTATCGTTTTAGTACAGGAATATGGGAAGCTAAACAGGCTATGGATCCATCCAGTAAACACTCCTCCTAAACATTTGGAAGGGTAGTAATAAATCCTGTAAGACCTTTCATCAGCTGCCTGGGGAAAAAAATTACAATCATTGTCTCTGCAATGCTTAACATGCAATGTAATTCAAAGTCATTTTAAAATTATACACCTACCTGCTACCAATGCAGTCTGAGTAGGCAAAATTAGTAACAGGCATGCTCAGTAAACCCAGGGTTTAAAGCTTTAGCTAGAATGTTAATGTCTAAATTGAGTAATACTATCAGTCATGAAAATTACAGTTATCTGCCTCCTTATCTTTTTCTATTTATTTAAGGGGTTTTATTCTTATTATAGCACTTGTAAAACCTGATAGCTCCAGCAGAAGTAGAGACAATCTGTCTGCATGTGGCCACTGGTGTTGCTGAACTGCCTGCTGCGGCATGTTCAGGGCATCCACGGAATGCGAAACAGTGATCTGGACAAGGAGGCCATGAGAGAGGATTTGCGACTTCATAGCTAGCCTAGGAGTTGATTAAAAAAGAGCAAAGCCTTCTGGGCTGCAGCCCCTTACAGCTTGGGGGATGCTGGGTGGACACTGTCGCAGGGGGAGGAAAGCTCCATATTCAGACTCTTGCTTTGCTCCCTCCGTGGCAGCAGTTGCTGACTTCCTCAGCAGGGAGCCCGGTGAAAATTGTTGTACCCCAGGGTTAGTGCCCATGGCAAGGCATTTAGAAAGGGACCTGGCTGCTTCCTGCTGTGCTGAGTGTGAATTGTGCCTTGCTTGAAAGTTGGCCTTTAGACCTCAAGTCGATGTTTAAGAAAAGCTTCCACTTTCACCTTTGGAGTTCCTCACTCAGGATGCTGAAGCTGACTGAAATGTGGATATGTGCATACAGTAAAAAACCCTACACATCTACGGTTCTTAACAGATAGGTTGCAGGAAGAATATCTTAACAGCAAAATGTCATTAAAGACTCAAAGAAGGCGACATTGTCTTTTCAATAAATTAGTCTTTTAGCCCAAATACTTTTCTATGCAAGTGATATATGGAGGTAAACAATTTATCTCATTTTCCCCTGGGAAAGCTGAGGATCTACTTTAGCTTAGTTGAAGGCTGAGTTGTCTCACTCAATGCCAGTGCAAGTGGTTGCATGTGGTGCCAGAAAGGAAAATACAGGGACCAACAGCTGACCTTCTACACAGATATATAAGCTGAGAACTGTTTGGTTCTCTCATGCAAAACATTTAGCTATGATTTGAAGTGAGTGTCCATAATTTCATTTCTTTTAAAACTCATTCAAAATAACACTAGGCCCTGCAGTTGCTTTGTTTTATTGTTGCAGACATGATGAAGTTACTGGCTGTGGTAAGAAAGAATAGGGAGGCATTCAAACTCAGTGCTGCTCTGTGCTCATGCTTTAGCTCTTTGCCCTTTCTTGCTGATTAAACAAGGTTTTTAAATAGTTATTTGAGATCTAATCTTAGCTGCTGTGTCAGCTACCCCCTGCTGAGGCTTAAACCCTTCTGCTGACCAGAAAACATAGACTGCAATCTCCAAAAGGAATATGGCACTTGCCTTCTAGAGAGCAGAGTGGAGGTGGAATGAATAGGAAAATGTTTTTCCCAGAAAAGTGAACAATGGCAAGGCATGAGAACATGGGCTGATGTACATTTTCTGTGGTCCCATGCCCTCTGGCAGTTTGTTCCTTCTCTATGCTGCCACCTCCACAGTGCCAACACAAGTGCTTGCATGCTTGCCTGGTGAGTCAGATACAGCTGAACTGATCCAGTATAAAAAAAAAAAAAAAAAAATCTGTTTTGGACATACTATGCCTGCCAAATCATGTCCAGACTATATGACCTGGGTTTCAGAGCTGGAAACTGGAGCAGAATTTGTCACACCAGCAACTCAACAGCTCCATCAAACCTGATTCCTGCTGTGCCAGGCATGCAATGGGACTTTCAGGGTCTTGTTTTTCATTATCAGAACAATCTAAAAGTGTTCTGCACTTCCAAACAGGAGCTCTGAGGGAAACTTGAATTTCAGAGCCCATTGAAGCACCAAAACTGTGGGGACTGCATCTGTATCCCTACAGATAGGGACACAGATGTCCCTACATAGGCAAAGTTCCCACCAGAGGAATGGGCAGAACAGGCAAGTCCAGCTCCCAGCCACATGGCTGATGGGCTCACCTTGCTCTGGGCATGGCCTGGAGAATGCCTTTTCACACTGGAACATGTCCCAGGGCAGTCAGGGTGAGCGTGGTGGGGCTGCAGCAGCCCTTGGTTGCAGGGTGAGCACCCCTTGGCACAAGTGGCCACCACTTCTGGGGCAAATTCTTCTTGCTGCCTGCTTCAGGGAGTCCCTCTGTGTCCTGCTGTCTCTGTTCTGTGCTGTCACTATGGGGAATCAAAGCAGTAAGTTACTGGGAGCTGAAGCAGCATGTTTCTCATCACTGCAGAGAGGCAAGGAGATGCTTTGCAGGAGTTGCTGGCCAATGGGAGAGTAGTTGTGGAAGCAAACTACATTTCAGGTGCATGTGCAGCACTCAGGCATGACAACCACCACAACCTTTTCAGCAGCAGGAGCACTCGGTGCCTTTTCATTTCTCAAATTTAATTGAATCCCTATCAATGACATGAGCACTTGGGAAATGTTCACTCTTGGAAAAAAACAAGTCAAACTTTGATTACACAGGCCTGTATTGTTTAAAAAAAAGAAACTGCCTCGTTCTATATCAAAAAAATCAATCTTCTCTAAAGGCTGAGTTGGTAAATAAATCAGGAGGGGAAGCTGCTGTAAATTAGAAGATCTCTACTACATTCACAAGCACAGCAATATAGGCAAATCATGCATGAGTCAGTCACTGCTGAGCTGTGGATGTGTTTACTACCCAAAAGTAATTGCAACCACATCCTTTCAGAGGAGGGCAAAGCACCCCACATTTTCCCTGGGGTACAGAGACTCACATGAGAAGCTGGTAGTCATCATCATCCCTGGCAGTCCAGATTGTACCTCTCCTCACACTGACATGTGCCTTGTGTACCCTGGAGCCTCCCTAACCTAAACTGAGCCAGACATTGCCAATAATGTGTAAGCTTTCTAGCCAAAGAGGATTAGACTCATAATATTCTCCTTTGCAAGTCACTGCGTTAATGGTCTGGTTTTATTTATATTGCAGTTACACCTGGAGACTCATGATAATAGAGGCTTGAGGTATTTGTAACAGCACCAAACAACAACAACAACAACAAACCAACAAAAAAATCAAACTAAACCAAACCAAAAACAAAACCAAAACACCCACACCAACAAAAACCAAAACAAACCAAAAACCAAACAAAAAATCCCCACCAAAACTACCAGCCTTTATCAATTAATTCCTATGAGGGAAAAAATGCAGCTTTGCATTATTAAAGAAGTATTTAGTCTGCAACTAAAAGGCCACAAAGCCTTTACTTCTCACTGCTAGCTCAGGTCTCCTTAAGAGGCTCGACTGGGATTTAAAGGGTAAGTATTGTGGAATAGTCTGCAGATGAGAGAGCAGAACCCTTAATGCTGCCTTTTCAGAACATTATTCTTTCCATTTGTATAGAGACAATTGCTTCAGCTAACCTGCCTGGCCTGTACCCTAGGCAACCTGACATATTAAAACTGCCTAATCCATCAAACAAATGGTTTGTCCTGACTCCATCAAAAATAATTAAATAGCTATCCCCCCTCCCTGAAAAATAAAATGTTTCAACATCAAAAAAAGCTTCTTCCTTGCCTCATCTTCCCTCCTCCATGTGCCCAAAGGGAGAATATTACAGCATGGCCATGAGTTCTGCGGAAGAGCAATATCTAAGGACTATCATGTAGCACAGGCATTTCTAATATATCCATGAGCTCAGGGATCTTGGGGACAGTTGGTCATGGAACTGGAATATCAACCCCTCTGGTGTGGCTACAAGATTAAAAGCAAACCTTGAGGTTGATAGCTTGTCATCAGGCTCAGATCAGAGTCTTGCACAGCACTAAGCATCTCCTCTTCCTTCCCCACTGCCTTCAGCAGCCTGCAAACAAGGTTTTCCAGTGCTCCTCACAGGATCTTCATTTTGAAAATCTGAATTTATTTACTGCCTTTGATTTCCTGGCTGAGGATGCATACATGGAGCCTGCTAATGAAGCTAAAAGAGCAGAGTCAAAGCACTTTCTCTGTGCTGGCTGGCACAGGTGGAAGAACACTGGCCAGTCACTATCCTTGCATGCATGCTAGAAGATAATGCCGTGAAACACTGCACAGCAGGTACAGGCACAGGGCTGGGGCTGTACATCCCTGCACAGGCAACTCAGCGTGATATTTTCCTGGTCCTGTGCTACCATGAGCCATAAGCAGATCTAAATCCCACCATATGCCAGGCATCCTAAGCCTCATTAATTCAGCATGGTTTGACAGCATCTAATTTCTAAAGGCACTTAAAATCTTCAGCAACCACCATTAATACGTTCATTAGGGAGCATAAAGGCTTATATACAGCTAAATAGGAGCTCTGAGGTTGCACCCTGGTCCTGGGCTGAATAGGTGGACAAGGGACAGCTGCCTCAGTCACCTACCCTTTGTCTTAGGCTGTAGGCAGGTCTCACCTCTTGTAGCAGCTGCACTGTGCTCTGCAGAAGGCACAATGATGGGTATCACTGGCTGGCCAGGATTTAATTAAACACAGATGGAACTGAGGCAGCCTGAGCCTGATGCAAAGTGCTTCAAGCTCTTGCTTCTCCTTGGGGTCCACAAGCTGCAAAACCAACAGCACTTCCCAGTTTGGTCATAAAACTTCCTAAAAGCTATTTGCTGCTTGTTTTTTGAAGCAAAGCTTTCATTATCTAGAAGAGACATTCAGAGACACTCACAGCAACTTATCACTAATAAAAATAAACATTAGGCCTGGACAGGCTAGATACATCAATGCACATGTTCAGTAGCTGCTTCTGCCTTGCCCAAGCACCAGCTGGGAATGGCCACTCGAAATCTTCTTCTCTGGAACTACCATTATTTGCAGAGATGTCACCAGTTCTTGGTGGAGAAAAATGCAACACAAAACCAAATGCAACCAAAAACCAAAAGAGGTTCTCCATGATGGATGGCTGCCACCTCAGCCAAGGGACTATGAAGCAGCATGGCCCTTCTTTCCAATCTCATGATGGGCCGGGAGGGCAGGAGGGAGGATATGCATCTGGATAAAGATTGTGTTACTGTCCAGAGCCTCCTTGTCCTGGGAGGATGAGACTTAATTTTCAGGCTGTGCTGGACTTACTGAGAAACTCACCTCCAAGGACTGGGCCCAAGTGTATCTTTATGCATCACCATGTCTTGATGGCACCCGGACTGAGGAGAAGACAGCAGGGTTTCCTTCTGCAGATCATGACCAGACATATGAATGTTATTTCTTGTGAGGGAAATTTGAAAAAGGTTCTAAAAAAGCCATAGAAATTACTTAATGCCTTGAGAATCCATCTTTTTATAGATACCTATAAAATGCGTAACATTTGAGGGTTTATCAAAGAGAAGACTGAAAGATAGCTGTCCTGGAAATACCAACTATTATAAGGGTCTTTAACCAGCAGCAACATGTATGGCAAAAACCAATGATTGGAAGATGAAGCCTGGCAAATTAAAATGGGAAATAAGCCATATATTTTTAAGAGAGGGGTTAATTAACCACTGGAACAAATCCTCAAGGGAAGCTGTGGATTCCTATCTCTAGGGAGTTTCAAATCATGGCTGGATGCCTTTTTAGAAGATGTACTTTAGCCAAAGAAGCTATTAGGTTCAATGCATGGGTAATTGTGTGAGATGTAATGGCCTGTGATACACAGGAAATAAGAACAGATGCTTTAATGTTTCTTTCTGGCCTTAAACCTAAGAAGCTATTCATCTAGATGGGAGCCCTGTGCCTATAGCTGAGAATTTCATCCAAGTCTCTGATTGCAACATTTATAAACTGGTGAAAAATGAGTGTATAAATGCACCAAAGAGAATAGATCAAACAATGAAGGGGGAGCTAAGGATGAAGAAACACACCAATAACATAATTTATTTCTATTTTTTAATGAATTATGCTGGAATGCAATGACACCTATAGAAACCAGGACTGTGAGGTAGTAATTTACACTGGAGAAATTCAAATGAAACAGGAAGATATGAGACTATGTTTGGAGACTGCCAGGTTTCTGTGATAAAATTGCATTAGTAATTAATAATCTCACAGAAAAAAAAGAGAGAGAGAAGAGAGATCATCTGCTACCATGTGTCTATTAGCAGATAAATCCAGAATGAAAGATATCCCCTGTGGGACTATTTGATGGATTATATTAAATTTAATGGTAATGGAAGGAATAGTGTAATTGGAAGATGCTGGAGGGAAAAGATATTGTGGGAGAAAGAGAAGGAGATGCACTGCTGCTACAGAAAGCACCATGGTATAGGAATGGGCTCAGTTCCTGCCAAACTGCACCAAAAGAGCAGAAGATGCTCCAAACCCCATAGGCAAGACCAGAAAATGCACAGGATCATCTCAGCTAATATGGAAGCCAATATGTAGTATCCCCAAGGGAGGTACATTTGGCAACTGAAGTGTGGAAAATAAATATTAGAAATGCCAGAATTTTTTGAATCTTTGAGTACATTTCAGAGGAATAAAATGACAAGTTCAATTAGGTTCCTCGAAGCAGAGGAGAGAAACTGATTAATCAGGCATGGAAGTTCCTAAGTAACCAAAACAACTGTGTGGGCTTTCTCCTCTTGACTCATGTTACAGAAGGAGGGTGTATCTATTTGAAAATGGAATATATTTCCACATGCTCTATAAAGGAATGTCCAAACATATCTAGATGGAAAATGGTCCCTATTATTTAGGTCTCTCCAGATCAGTACCAGTTGTACAAAGCTCTAGAATATATACAGGATTTTGGGGTGTTTTCTTTGAAGATGAAGTAGCTTTTAAAAGAATTTGCGGACTCAGTGCTATCATCCCAAAACGGCAATATAAACTTCACAAGTAAACTTGTATTGAGCACAAAGACAACTACACCAAATGGCAACTTAGATTAAAATAAGACAACAAAACATTTACAATATTTGAAGTCCAAAGCCTTCTTGGAAAAATCACCGTGTCTGTCAGAAATGCACAATGTGTAGAGCCATATAGCTGCCATTTGTCACCAGAATAGCAGAAGCTGCTGTCCTTAGCCAGTGAAACATCACATTATTATTGCATCTGAGCTGGCTCTTTCCCAGAGCATTGGCTACAGTCTCTACCAGCCTCAGAAAGCTGCCTTCTGCAGATGGGCTTTTTCAGAGGTGTCGTACACCTCACCGCTCACGGGAAGAGACAAACAAAAGCCAACACATGTGACACACAGCTGAACCGTGCAAATAATATCATGCAAGAGGATGCATCCTGATCATAAAGCTACAGGATGTCTGCAGAGAAATTCAATTTTCCTGTAGTACTTCTTTTGCTCACTTTGGCTAAATGCTGAGGGAGGGGGAACAGAGCCCCCACTAGTCTCAAACCCCTCATGTTTTGGAAGGGATTTTGGGGTCATTTTTTATGTAATTTCTGGTGATCACGACAGCGAGTAGGAGGGTGACCAAGGTAGGGCTGTACTCCTTGGTCGTAAGCACAGCAGAGCACAAAGCCACTGACACAGCTGCCACGCTCATCTTGTTTTGGGCTTTTCTCCATCTCCCAGCACCCAGCCCTCCTCTGCACCATGCTCCCCATGCTGTGACACCCGGATGCTCCTGCCCACCACTGGAGCGTGTGGGTGCATGGCCTCCCGGCGTCACAACACATTTGTGGGTGTTCGTGTCATGAGCAGCTCAGGCAGCATCACTTATATCTGTGTATCTCCTCGACAGCACCACTCACTCCAGCCTGGGGATCGCTGGTTTATTTTTAAGGAATATTCTGTTCATACGAACTCATAGCTGCTTCCCACAGGAGAATGTCTTGAAGTAGGAAACATTCCAAATAACATATGAACTGGGGAGAAGTGAGAGCTAATAGATGAAGCATAAAGCTCAGCACCAGACCCTCAGAGTGCTTAACCCTGACTCTGCCAATGACTTGCTGCAACAAGGGGGGTGAGCTTTTTAGCTAATGCCTTTCTGCCCTGCCCCTGGCAGTTATTATAAAGATGAATTATTTAATGTGTGTACACAGCTTTGGTGTTGTATGCACCATTTCATATGCACATAAGAGCTAAACATTATTGGGTGGTTCTGTCATCGTTAAAACACTAAACATGCATCTCTGGGCTTAATTAGGTGTGTAAAAATGGCTGTACACAGCCACACTAGAAAATGTGAGTCCTGATGTATAAATAATTGTGAGGTCATGGCAGAATAGGTCTCAACAAGGGAAAGCCCATCTGGATTTAACTTTGGCCAAAGCCTGCTAAAAGTACCCCTTGTGGCTTCTAAGCTCCTAAGGCATCCAGAAAGAATTCCCTTCTCAGTCCTTTCCTGGTCTGTCCAGTATGAGTCTGAGCAGAACAGGATGATTATTATTTCATGTACAAGAAAAAAAGAGAAAAGAAATTTTAAAACAAACAAACAAACAAGCAAACAAACACACACAACCTGCCCAGAAGGTTTTAAAGTATGAGCTCAGATTTTGGGCTTATCAGAAGTTTGGAAGGGACTTCCGTGTACTCTAGGAGGAAAGGTTGTGGGCTGCGAGTGACCTGACCTGTGTGAGTCAAGCCACCCTGAAGCACATTTCATAGCTTGATTGTCCTCTCCACTGCTTTGCTTGAGGTGTGATATGTCACAGCCAGACTTGTGCTAGCCACTAGCCCTATAAAAATACTCCACTTGCAAAGGTAATATACTGACACTGACAAAACCTTTTATGCAAGTCACTGAATCATAGAATGATTTGGGTTGGAATGGACCTGAAAGATCTTCTAGTCAAACCCCCTGCCATGGGCAGGGACATATGTCAGCCAGGCACAGCAAGCTCTGATTTGCATTTGTGCAATTTACTGCTGTTTGGTGGCCAGCTAATCTCCACCAGTGCAAATAGCAGCTTTGCCTGTGTGCACTTTTGGGACAGTGCTGACAAAGCTCCATCAGTGGCTGTCACCAGTGGTATAATATGGCAAAATCCCCAAACCAAACAAGACCTTAATTTCTCATTGAGTTTTGAGTTTCCTGAAACCTGAAGTTGAAAGAGGCTTCATCCCTTACTCAAGGACTAAAATCCTCTGGTGAGAAAAAGTAAATAAAGGTTCACAGTGCACAGGCTTTCTGCAAATAAACGCCTGAGAATGTCACCAGTGGGATCAGTGTAGTGTAACTGCAACAGCATCTCAGCCTCATCTGTGTTGCAGGACCTTAGGAAAAGCAAGTTCAGCTTCTTCTGATGAAACTGTGTCATCATAGGAATGCTTTCAGAGTACTTTTTTTATATGTTAATAGTTTCCACATTAAACTGAATCCAATTATGCTTGGTTTGCTAGGAGCAGTAAATCATATTCACAATCATGTTTTCATTTAAAAATTATTCTATACAAAGATTTCATTGAGATGTTAATTGCTACTGGAATTATATGCACATAAATAATAAACAAGAATACCTACACATTATTAAAAAATAATTTCCACATATACCAAGCCATTTAGTTGAATTTGTTTTAGGTTTTAAGTGGGGAGCAGTGTGCCTAATCTACCCAGTGCCTAGAATCAGCAAAAGATTCTCTGTTATGAAAATTCTCTGTTATTTCCTTGTCTGCAGAGTGCACCTTTCCAGACCATACTAAAAGAATAGGTGATGCCCTTTCAGCATCAATAAAATGAATGCATGGATCCTGTATTTTAACCAGGCAAGAGGAGTCTCTGAACCTTCAAAGAGGTCTGAATGGGGCAACCATGTCCCTTGCCAGAATACCTCTGGATTTGCTGGTCTTTCTTGGCAGAGAACTCACTGAGGGATGGAAGTGAAGCTGGCCCATGTATGACCACCAGCTCCCAGAGAGGAAGGGCAACAAGGACACATTTGTGGGCAAAATCCTAACTGGACACCCTTCCTCCACTGAGGTGGCAGGAGCTCAGGCAGGTGAGTTCAGTTGCATCAGAGGAATGCATTTGTGCTTGTTCCTGTTGGTCTCCAGATGTAGTGACAAGATGGGGTTTATTTTTGGCCTCTGGAATGAGAATTCCTTACTCTTGCACAACATACTGGACACTGAGGTCAAAGATGCCCTATGTAAGGTCTCATTACATGCCCTGTCGGGCAACAGCCATCTTTGGTGGCAGAAAAAGATTGAGAAGGAAAATACAAAAGCTCTAGCAGTATCAAAAAATTCTCCTTTCTATGCCTGCCTTCTAGCATCACAGGCTGACTAAGTGTGAGGGAAAGGAGAGCTTTCACTCGGGAGAAAAGTGGAAAAGAACAAGAGGAATGTAAATGCCGTGTGAAAACACACTCAGAATTATAAAAAGTCTCTTCCTCAAGAGGAGCCACAATAGAAGCCTGAGCAATACAAACTAGGAAATAGAAAAAGGAAATTAAATTTTTAAGACCATGGATGTTTAGATAGTGTTATCTTCAAGACAACAAACAGCAAGGGGCCAGGAAATTCCAAATTAAATCCAACACTCTCCTTATTTCCTGATTTTCTCTTGTTAAGGATAAAAAGCACAGGCAGGACCAAGTCAACATTATACTTCCTGCCATATGACTCTATTGGCATAATTTTTGTTGCTAGGCATACGTGGACTGACCTACTCTGAAATTAAAAAAAAATCATTTCCTTGGCATGAGAAGAGAAATGAGACAAGATTTCAGAGCTGTAGTTCACAAGAAACTTAACAAGCCCAGCTGCTGGTCCCACAATGTTTTTTGTAAATCCAAGGTGAATGTCTCATGCATGGAGGTCATAGCTGATTACAGATTCTTTTGTTATTAGATGACATTTATTGATTAGTGTGAGCTATTTGACAAGTGTTTATCCTACCAGAATTTGAATCATGGGGCTCACTGGTGTTGCTGCAACACTGCTGCCATTTTCTGAAGTGCAGGAATTCCCATGAGTTGACTATGAAAGGCCAGAGGAAAACTTCATGGATTCAGCCCACACTCCTCTGCACCCACCAGCTCACCAGGGATGTTGGATGCTTGAAGCTCTCGACATGCCCTGCTTCAGGGAGAGAACATCTGGGATACAAGATGATGATCTGACTGGCAGTAGGAACTCCTGAGGGGAGGGGCTGACATGAGTGAGCCCAAAGAGTGGGGCAAGGAAACTCGTGCCATCCCCAGGCTCATCCTTAGCATGGGGTGAAGAGACCAAGGAGGGGGATCTGTGGCTGTGGCCTGCAAAGCTCAGCAGTAAGAGCAGCATATGGAGGACAACTGGGTGCAAGTTAGTGCCAATGCAGTTTATTTGCCAGGCAAAAAGGATTTGAAGGGCAACCGAGTGGATTACAGACTCCTGGCTTGCCACACACTGTTTGGCACTGCCTTGGCACAAGCAGTAATGTGTTCAGTCATAGGCTGGCACTGATCCTACCCTACTCCCCTCTGGCCCGAGGGCAAACAGCAGCCAGGAGGAGTTGCAGATCCCACAGGAGTAGCAGAAGCTGCCTGGTTCCTGCTAGCTTGACCTGAGCCCTCAGTCAGTGCCCGTGCTGCCAGCATCCAGAGGCACGCAGGTCCCAAAGCACAGCCCAGAAGCTCGGCTATGATTTTCAAAGCAAAGAGTTAGACTTTGATTACTACTTTGAGATTATTGTTACAGAGCAGTTTTAGTCATCATGACCCAACTTTTCACTGATATCTACGAAAACTAACCCAAACTTCTGAGCTAATTCTGTGCTTTAAGAAACTATTTTTGTGATCCTGGAATCCTCAGAATTGAGACAAAGAGGTGGCATGACTTTCTCGTTTTCCCTATGCCAATTTTAATTTTAAAAAATGTCCCTCTTCATTCAAAGTCAACAGTTCTGGAAAGGAAAAAGGGAGGGAGAGAGGGAGGAAAAGAGCAGTTCAGGAAGAGATGAAATGGGGAAGGAGGGAAGAAAGAAAACTGAAGCAGGGAAGAAAGAAAGCTAAAAGAGGGGAAAAGGAAGAGAGAAGGAAGGAAGGAAGGAAGGAAGGAAGGA